>JAQFZJ010000693.1:0-18929 GCA_034695645.1 Folsomia fimetaria
TGAGATAGGTATTATTTCCAACTGTCGATTTTTGGGGCCCCCCTCCTGTTACACCCCCTTCCTGTGCTTGCACAGGCTTTACTCTAGTAGGTAATAAAATACAATAAAAAGCAGAGGTAATCAGTGTAAGGGCACTCTCCCACTTAATAGTCCTAGCTCAAGGCTCGACGTTGAGGCATCAATTCATTTCTAGCCAAGTTCTCAAGTATATATAAAAGGGTCCCGACCTCTAAACTGACGAGTTCATAGACGCGACGGCATCCATATCCCTTGACCAGTCTGAATCTTCATAACAATGCAGGGTATAACATGAAAAGATTCTTATTTATTGCAATCACTCCCAGCATACCATAGGTACTTCAACATGGGTTCTTTTCATATGGAAAACAGTCAACATTGTAATTTTTGAGCACAGAAAGAATTTCTTGTAAAACTTAAAAAAATCTGGAAATACATATGCACAACTACTAGAATCAAATTAAGAGGTGTTCCATACACGAAGGAGGTAACCAGTTAGTTGGTTAGATAAAAACCGTTTGATTTCCGTCTTTCCTGTCCGAAACCTAGTGTAATAAGACGGAAGACGAGAATCCTGAAATGAAAGAATAAACACCTCTGCTCTCTCTGGATCCTTGTGGTGAAGAGGAAGTAAGCAAGAAAAAACTCCGGACGGAATCGACAAAAGAATGCAAACATACCAAAACCTAATAGTTCTTCCCCCACTTCACTTCATTTGCTCTCATCCAGCAACTTCTCCAAGATGAGATAAAGTCCAACATTTAACACGAACCAAACCATTTCATCATCAACCATGCTCATCTTACGTACATTCTAACTGGTTAACTTAAGTAAAGTGTTTAAACACTGTTTACACACGTACGGCTCATTCTACATACCTTCTGTCTGTAGCAGATTTTTTTATTATCGAGTACAAAAATGTTTAAACATCTCAGGACACAGGAACGATGAGCTTAATAAAAAATATTGGAATTTTGCTTGCAGTACAACAGAAAATAAATAGCATGCATTAAGGGTCTGGTTCATATCTGCCATAATTGTTCATGAGAATGAAGAATGTCTGTAGACATCAATTTGGAAAATGAAAATTGAATTTTGATTTACGCAGAGAAATCAAATTGAAATTTACTCCATTTCATTATTTTAAACAAGACAATGCATTTTGTGTCCGATCTGTTCCGTGTCCTAAAAAGTATTGCTTTCAAGTCCAGTCACAATCAAGTTTTAACAACCATGTCAAAACTAGAAATGAAATGCAGCCAGGCAATCACATCTAATTGTAAACATTATGTTTGGGTGGAATATCTACAAATAAATACATACACACAGTCTGGCACGAATCAGGATTTGATAGCTGTACTGTACTATACAATTTCAAATAATCCATCCTGCAAACAACCGTCTTTACAAAAACCAATCAAATATTTCAAATGCCAATCACATTAACGACATGCCCCTCAACAAAATATAAAAAATAACGGGTTTAATCCATTGAGTACTCCATGCTCTCTATAGCACAAATAACAACTACATTCAACATTGCTAATACAATATTTATGGTGCATCTTATTTATGGGAACAACCTGATCTATTCCTCACACCTCATTCTTTATACTTCGACACTACAAGTGCATGGAGAAAATACAAACTAACTCGACCACCCTTTGTGTTCTCACGTTTTTTCAAGGGAGTGAACAAAGTAAGAAGAAGAAGGCTTCAATTCCCACAAACAATAAGATCTTTTATTCCTTAAGACAAAACCAACCAAGCTGATTCAACTCTTAAGTATTTTTACCCTTTAATCTCTACTACGCCACAAATCCAACCACAAACAAGGAGCAGCATGAAAGAGAGAAAAGAAAAGAGTCTCTGCTCAAACAAAATTCCAAAGGCCCAGCTAGCACAGGCAAAGCAACACCATTTCCACATTGCCTACCTACCTACTGCCACCGAACCTCAAAATCAACAATCAACCAACATCAACACAATATGTATGAGTATCTGCCTAGTGCTGGACCATACAAGTTATAAGAAAAGTAGAAAAGAAAAAAGAATGTGGAAGGAGCAGATGATGATGAAGTGATGGTAAAAAATTCAGCTTGGCCAGGTAAGACGAAGGGAATCGATGATGCCTCATCTCATATTAAGCATTTTATGTCGGTTCCTTTATCAAAGGGCAAACAAAACTGGGGGAGAAATAAAAACAAAACAAAAAAGTCAACCGACCAAACTAAAACTCTAACAGTTTCTTTACAAAGAAAGAAAAGAAGAGAGACCTGGAGACTCGTATCTTTCTTTCCTTTAAGGCAACAGTGATGATGGTGACTGGAAGATGCGAGCTTTAACAATTTGTGAACAAAAAGAACCAAACACTTGATTTAGAATGGGCTGGATATGTATTCTTCTTCTCATGCTGTCAAGGTACGTGGATTACATCACAGAATCCCATCTTTCTCACCAAGCAAAAGTAGCCTTCCAAATAATTTATTGATTGTCATTTCATTAGATTGGACCCACATGATGAGTGAAAGTAGATAGATCCCATCATCCACTTGGCTACATTACGGTTTATCATCACACACATACTAACTGCTTAACGAGCAGGAGGAATTCTATTTGGTACACGCGATAAATTTTACACCCAGTAGAATAGAATAGGCGAGAGAGGACGATACAATTTAGATGATAATATTGCAGTAACAACGCCATTTTGTAAGGCTTCGTTTAAATATTTAGACCATTCTTGTCGCATCACGGCTATCTTATGGTCATATCTATGTCTCCCTTGTACGTACTTCCTTTTATGGTGGGGTTTAATTGGTTTTGTTAAACAGCAAGTAGGAATCTTAATCAACCAGTGAACTAAATCAAATAATCAATCAGCCACATCAGCCTTGAAAGAGAAATGTACTGATACGAGAGTAGGACGACATAAACTGCCCACGACATTTTGAAATCTGAAATTCATTATTAATGTTTTCCTTCCAGTGAGCGGTCATCAGCGACAGTGAATGACAGGTCGGCGAGAAGAGTATCTAAAAAGTCCATCATGAAATGAAGTCCATATTTGGGGACGTGGGACGATGAAATGACAATTATTTGTTTACTAGAGTCGGCTTTTAGTGAGAGAGACAGCGAGATACTGATGGAATTGGAACTTGGATAGAAAAGCTGCTGAATTAGCAAATGTCGCTTCACAGGAATGAATGTTCCATTTATCCAACTAACCGGAACAGGTGGAAAGAGCACACAGTAGCGTAGTAGTGAGTGTGAGAGAGATAGTGGTGTTATGCATACACGTTGCATACATACATACGTGTTCATCCTCCCTTGATGAACTTGCCCTTGGGGTTGACTTTCCTTTTAGAATTTGGAACTAACTGAACTGTCTGGAGAATATAAATTTATTATGGCTTAATTCAAGGTTACGCCATGGAGTTAAGGGTAGGATACGGCAAATTGTCAAGGATCGATAGAGCAGACGAAGACAGGACGCATACTATGTACACGTAGCTGTCAAATTAGACCTCTTTCAACTAGAAACTTTTACCCAGAATGCTTCGGCTGAGCTGATGTAATGAGATGGTGAATAATGGAAGGAATGCTTTAATGTGTGTCAATTTGACTAAAACCACTGATTGGCAAGGGATAACTACCGTGCAATCACATTACTTCGAACGAGTAGAATATAAATTATTTGCATGCCTTAATTCATGAGAATTAAGAGCCGCTCATCAGCCTAGCATGAAAAGCAAAATGCTGTTCCCAATAACAATCGCAAAACAACACCTCTCTGTTTTTCCAATGAAAACATCCTCTGGATATTTTCTAAGGGATAAAATAAGCAATTTATGTGTCAATCGCGTATATCGCATTAGACATTTCCAAACCATAACCATTTTTCACAATCATGAGATATCTCAGAAAACAACTCTTCAAAGCTCCATCAAATAATGGAATGTAATAATGACCTAGGTGGAGGCTGAGGTCGCGGTTATGCGGAAGAAATAGTGCCAGGCCTGGGCTATTTTTCTCTTCAAATGACAGCTCCAGCGGAACTGGAAAACTATACAGCTATTTCACAAGCACGTTTTTCGCCTTACCCACATTTATTTTCTTCGCTTCTAATAATTTCTTAGACAGTGCCAATTTTTCACCCTGCATCAGTATCATCGTCGTACCGGTGGAGGAAATATTGTTATAAAACTGTATTTTATTTCATATAAAAAATGAGTAGTGTCCACATTGAAGAATAAATTCTGCGCTGAAAAAGCTGGATAAGAAGAGTATCTAAGAGAAGCTTGTCTCATCCTCATCGGATTAGATTTAAGTAATATACACAGCTACGTTGGATCGTTGGAAGCAATGTCGAAGCTTTTCTATTTATTTATATAGGTATACTATAATGTGTATATGTGCCTTCTCTTCCAATTCCAACCCTACAGAATGCATATACCTATGATATTTCCACACCTTTGCCCATATACCCAAGCAAATCCGTAAACTCGTTGAATCTTTCACTTTCAGTCTCATTTGAAAAATCAATGGTAGCATTATCAACCAGATGAAACACGGCAATCTCCAAAAAAGTAATACAACAGCAACAACGTCAAAGTACTACAATGTTTTCAACTTTTTTCTCTGCAATGAAATAGCCTTTGTAATAGCGCAAATAATGTTTTCCGTCCCGGCTCGTTTCTTTTTACTTTACTTGCCCATTCTCCACTCCGCCACTACAGTACTTTCTCTCCCCGCACTTCTAGTTACTTCTGCTCTGTGTTGGAGGAATACAAAGCAAACAAGACAAGACAACTATCATTCTGTAAACTATACACGCAGCCTACAGGCAAGGAAAAAGTAATGCAGTATATCACCCAGTATATATTTTACTTCAGGATAGAGTAGAATGGAATTTACAAATTTCGATAGAGAAGGAGGGTACGTGGTGGTGTGGTGGTAGGTGTTGAGGGAGGGAAGGTATCATGTATCGACATAAAATACCAAAGTACCAATTTCCAACGTGTTTGATCTTCATCACATCCAATGTCACGAACACAACAGAACCGCCGAGAAAGGTACATGACCATGCTACGACGACTATCATCTTGTCACACCCTATCTATACACATTATACTCTTTTTGGAACTTGTTTGTTGCAACTTCAAGTTTTGACTTTCTCTCTGTCCAAACAGTTTTCCTGAATAGGACAAACGGATAGCAAAAGAGAAAAGTTATTATGAAGTGTGAAGCAAAGTTTTTGCTGCGGCATGGCGGCAGACAGTATTATTGTATTCTCTTTATATCGCTACAGTACAGTCAAATGTAATTTTGTCAACTTTGTGCAAAAGTCGAAAGCATCATATATAAATCCGAGTTGTTGTGAGAATGGGAGAGGACATGTCTCTAGCTGAGACTTAACACAACATAACTGCTGCTTTTACCGACTGCCTACTGCTACCACTCACCAACAACAGAAGAGCGGTTTTACCAATGCTCTCTCTCTACACCTGCATTTGAGACTTCTCTTATGGTGCTTTCACCAAGTCAAGTCCCATCCACTCCAACGAATATCCTATAAAAATAATAAATTTTGTGCATGGTGTGGTGATCTGCCTTCCTTGCTCTGCTGGAAAACTCATTTTTCTTTACTTTCTTGTATTTACACTTCTTGTCCTTTCTGTATGAAAGCGTAGAGAGTAAGTAACTGACAGTATCCAAACTTCTCTAGCTCTGCAGTATAAACTATTTTAGTTGTGAGTTTTGCTACCTTACTATATGTATGAACTACACAACTATCTGGCAGGCATATTCCATGCTGGCCGGGTTCTTCAACATTCAACCTCAACCACGATTTCCTGGATCCGGCTGCTCCTTTCTCTTCTTTATCTGTAACTGTAGACCAGAAGGAGCATTATTCCAGCAAACTCTCTCTCTCTCTCTCTCTTTTGCCCAGTCCTGCTTCCTGCCATCAAATCAATATTGCATGAGAATCCGTAGTGGAAGTGTGGAACGCTTCTTCTGATTCTACGCTATCACTATTGGTCCGTGAAACAGAAGCCAAACTCCTGGAGAAAGTGGAGGTATTGAATTGTGTGCGGGCGATGGTGGTCTTCCACTCTACTTATTCTATCTTCCACTTTCTCGGTATCAGTGGCTAGGGAATTGCCCTTTGGCACTGTATGGTCAACTCTTTCGACCTGCATTGCCTGCATATAGTGCATACCACTCGAACAACGTTTCATTTACCTGGATAATTAAAACTTCTACCTTTTAGATTTACATTTTCAAGTTGTATATGAAACATAAACTCCAAAATTACAAAGGAACAACCAACAACAATTTGAATGTAGATGACTGGAATGTTGCTCCACATTAAACTATTTTGTTGGCAACATCCATACATCACATGATCGCGTTGTAGGTCCCAACTCCCGATACAAAGTAGAAACACGCCACGATGAACGGCATGCAGAATTGTATCCAGTCCACACCAATCAATTTAGGAGGATTGAAAATATATCACTTCTATATACATCGACGGATATATTCTACCTATATACCCGACCCAACCACAAAACGCGGTTCAGTCTCTGAGACCAGAATGCAGTGGCAAAGATGTGATCTATCACAGCGAAAATGTAGCTCAACCTGTCTCACCTCTCATGAATCTTTTTATTCCGACAAAACACATTTTTCTACATTTAACAAGAAAACAAAACTTCCCACCCCATTCCCTACCTTCCATTGTCCATTCCTTTATTCTTGAAAATAATACCCACCAATACAGTTTTTACCCTTATACATATATACATTCTCCGTCTTACATCTTAGAGAAAGGGAAATGAGACAACATTTAAAACACCTCGGTGGTGCTGGGTTCGGTGTAATTTGTGAGATAAAAGCGTAAGCGCCCAGTGTCACTCTTGTCCTCGAGTAAGAGAATCCCCGTATAGACGAGACGAATCTAGACAAAAAATCGAGTGCGAGTAGTGTAAGACTGGATACATCAACTAACCAACTCTCACATCCACCTTGAATTTTATCCATCTTCAAACCTGCGGGATATCAGCCAATTTAAGGGAAGAGGTTGTGCCGCAATGACACTTTCTAAGTACTTGGCGCCTGCTACCCAGGCAGTATCCTATCCTAAGACCGTACGGTTATTTGGTAGCAGAGGCAAAGGATTTTACTCGTCTGGACCAAAAGAGCTCCCTTCGAATTGGGCTTCCAATTTGCTCCACATCTCCAAATCCAACTTTAACAATTTCCATCCCCGTCTTATAACCTTCAACTTGACTTTCGTGAAGACCAACCAATGAGTGAGGACTAACAATGTGACGGTAAAGCCCCACACAGACAAAGTTCCTTCCTGACCAGCATTTTAAATGGGTTGAGTTAGAGAAAGAGTAAATATAATGGAAACAGAAAATAGTACGATCGACTCACACGATTCGAAATATCCAGCCGATCAAATTGGATCGACTCTTCGATCACAATTTGGACTGATCAAATCATGACTGCACAAATTTTATGAGTTGAAGCTCCACATCCACCATTATAAATTCAGACATTTATGAACGCTCGATCAGCGGAATTCAACATAGCCATCCATCAAATTACGTATATGTACTTTGTTCCCTTTTATTCTACACGAAGTTCATCGGTCTTGCTCGAGTTTGGAGAAACTAAACAAAATTGGAGTTTCCACTAAAAGTTACCGCAGGTCGACATCTTCTTGTACATGCAAAGTCAAACCCCATTGTGGGTGGATAGACACAAACTACTGCCAAGTCAGAATTCACGCTTAAATAAACTTATCAATTAGCAGAGCAAATCCGCTCAGCCACAGACTAAGCATCCATTCATCAATTCAAAGCTAACATTCGTTGCTGGAACAAAAGTTGTTCCTCAAAACTACTTATACGAACTTATGATTTCGTCAGTAATCTCATCAATAATATACATAGTTGAGAAGTTTCACTCGTACTTTCTGTTCTAAAATTGTAATGCTATTTTCTTAGTCATGAATTAATTGCGGAGCTGAAATTGAATCTATTCGTTGTAAATGATGAGATTAATGACGAGATACTCCCACTTACAGTTTCAAGCTCTGCTTTAACAACTCATTGCATTACATATAAAAATCACCGGTCGGTAAAGCCAATATCCACCCAAGCAATTATCACTCCATTTCAATGACAATACCATTATATCATGACTCGTGTTCATAAATAGATAACGAAACACGAAACAATGAATAATAAATTCGTATACGGAATTTAAATGCACTTAAGATTAGTAAGTCATTAAAAGGTATTGATGTGAAATGAATTCAGACTGAGGCGACAAACTGTTTTTCCATAGTGTATCATTCCAATTAAGCAAGTACGAATTTTGTGCAGCAAAAAGAAAACTAGGTCAAATTGTCACTGAAACCATAGCTCGAACAAATGATCAGCAACAGCTTTCAATACTGTATAACATAATAATAACACGGAACAAACAATAATTTTGCTGGTGAACTTTAACGGAGGATTAAAATGAAAAAGCTCATATAGCCTTTGACATGTCAATGACAAAGAAAGCACATGGAGAGAGAGAGAGAGTGAGAGAAGCAACGCAATAATGTCCGGAGAACAAACAAACCTGGATCCTTTTTGAAAGATTATTTCATAGCACAAAGGGGACCGGATTCTCTTCTTTGTTCAAGTTATGTAGACATCCGAGCTGACTGACAGCATCAGCATACTACCCAAAGTCCTTTTGTGGTGGTTGTGAATATATGAACACTTTTGAACATATATTCCAGTTAAATGACAAATTACTTGTGAGTCGTGATGACATGAGTCACGGCTTGTCACGCGGTTTCATATAAAAGTTATTAGTTGTCAAACTCGGAGTCGGAATTAAAGATGAAGACGTGGTTTGGTCAGTCATATTTTTTAACTGATTTTTACTCGATAACTAATGCTTCAACTTTTTCATTTCATTCCTTTCCTTACAGTCCAAAGGAAAGAAATAAGCGTGATTTTCAATCATCCATGAGGATTAATTCAAGAATGACACGTCCCATGAACCAGTGTCTCATCAGCACTATAATATAATCTTTATCTGTGCAGATTTGTTACTTCGTGCTTAAACATAAATATCTTATTTCAACTGTTTACATCACATGCAAGAAATCTTGGAGTTGATCGGATAATCGTGACATGCGTGGTTTGGCGAAGGAAAACAAATACACCATATGTATGCATGACTTTAAAAAATTGCATCTCCAATGCAAAACAAAATCAATGATAATTGCAGTGCAGTATTCCGAGAATTTTAAAAGCATGCGTGTATTTAATTCTCTTACATATTTCTCATTTTATACCTTCCACATGAGAATGAAACTTAAAAAATGTGGCAATGATCAATCTAACGATTGATGGGTTTAGATTTAACAAAAAACTGAAACCAACAAACACTTTATTGTTACGGACAAAGGACACAATTTGGAAATAAATAGATGATGCAGTATGTCCTACTCGAGAGACCCTTCACATTGTAATATACCGTTTCAGTCAACCGTGCATCTTTTGATAGATCTAAACCATAATTATATTCCACTTCTGAGTACAATGCGCAAGGTGATAATGGAGCTCTTCATTCCGTTCAGTTACAATAAGCAATACCACAAAGGACAGCAAATTGGGTTCATTCCTATCTCTGTGGTTTGACCCTACTGGATTTTCGAATACCAGGTCGACTGATCAAGTGTGGCAGTGGTTGGTCTGGCATATAAATAAGTAACAGAATTCAACACACACATGCTACTGAATAGGCGTGAAATGAAGGACGAACCAAGGCACCTTCACATCTCACCTAGATTTAGATTCGGTAAATATAGAAAGTCCAATGTGTAATAAATAGACCCCTTAACTAATAGTTTATAAACCACATCCTATACATAAATTGAATAGATTCAATACTAGACAAAGTTTTGGGAATGCACATCAGCTGCCTGAATTGGATACAGCAGGCACACAACAATCGACAGCTGAGATAAGCCCTTGGTCCCCTTACACAAATATATGCAGGCGCACCTTTCCACTTTTCATAATTCATGAAGTCCTTTCTCATCGCAAAACAACCAAATCCAAACAAAATACAAAATAATCCTTCACTGTTATTTTCATTAACGTGTGAACTTTCATATTATGTAACACGACACTAACAAACAACTGTTTTCATTCATGATCCTGCTGTTGGTGATGATGACGATACTCATTCGGAAATTGAAACGGATACAAAAGTATCAAATATGCGTGAACTTTAAAAAATAAAAATGTGAACAGATTTCAAGCGAAGTTTCAGTCAGAAGGAAATAAATTGCTGCTGCTTCTTCCAACAGCATGAATTGACTTTGATTTTCTTCCGTCCCAAAATCTCATTAATATTTCATGTGCGTACAGATTTTCATCATTATATGCTATTGCATGTATAATGTTATTATACTTATCTACCACAGGAGGAGCAGCACTAACGTCATATTATGTTGATGAGATGATATGCGTGCATGATGATATTATGTACACGATGCTTATTTACACTCAATTCGGATATTAAAACATTCCAGTGGCTGTCTCATATCCTTCATGGACTGGACTGGCTGGAGAATTTAGTAATATAAATACTCAAGGCAAAGTGTGGCTTCCTTTCTTATTACAGCACAGCAACAGAAAACCAACTTCTTCTTTGTCTCAATACGTGTAAGTAGTATTTTACTCTTTCCGCCCAAGCGCTAGTTGGGGTTCGGGGTCTCGTACATTTTAATAATACGGTATCATAAGAAAAAAAGATGTTTTTTCCTTTCTTAATTCCGTGACATGGTTTAATATATGAAGTGAATTTTAATGGTTTCAACGCAGTCTCAGATCCACATCACTTTAAAGTTAAATGACTGGATGGATAGCTTCCCTTCAAAAATCAGTCATCAGTCAGCTAGTCACAACGAATACAAGTAAGTATTAGATAAATGTTTCCATTTGTCATTTTGATCATTTTGGTTCTGTGTAAATCTCTTCATATTCTTCGTCCTCTAACCGAATAATAACAATTGATGTGACGTGAGGGCTGAATGTGTCTTATACATAAACAGAAACTATATGTTAAAAAACGAAACCCATCCATGATTTACTTGAACAGAGCAAATACAAACAAACACCATATACCAACATATACATTATTCAACTAGTAAACCAGTGTTATAGATTGTCTGAGTTCATTTTAACGAACACAATTGAACTTCATTTCATTTTATAGAGGATACATGCTCGTTGCAGCCACCAAAGAACCATTTATACTGAATCACTCTACTCATCTAGGCGGCGGCATCTATGCACTGTTACATTTTACATCATGTAAGAGCAAAGGGTCTCCCTTGATTACACCCCGACAACATGACCCGACCCAAGTAAGTTGAGTCGGCAGAAAAAAATGATGCGATGAATCAATAGTAGGCGGAATGTGTAGAGAACACATCAGTGCGAAGCTGGTAAAATGAGATTGGATTTTAAGGGGAGTGAAAACTACTCTTCAATTCTCTAGCGAATACGTTCTTGAAAAAGGATGAATGAACATTATTACATATTAACAGTGAGTGCTGATTTGATCATTACTTAGATTTTACCCGCAAACTTTCAACACATTCACTCCACTCTGGAAAGATTTAATTGCCATGAATATCATTTTTAAGTTGATGAAGCCAACATAAAAATTGCAGACGTAACGAAACGATGTATAAATTAATGGACATTCCATTCCACCTACTTAATTCAATCATCATAGGAAAGAAAGCTTGGCTAAATAAATCATGCATGCAATTTGGAATTCATTTGCATTCAAAGCCTGAGTGGGTAAAACAAACACGGGTTGATTAGTCTCAAGTGAAGAATGGATAGAAGACTCCAAGTGGGCTGACTGAATCCATCAACTAGCTCTATTGTCATTTGTCCATAATAGTCCATCACAGTTAGTCTTGTACTCATTGTCCACCTCCACCATACCCGAACGTTAAATTGGTTCTTGTTGAAGGACAATATAAACAACCAGACATATTTTATTCGGCCTCACTTAAACCAAAAGCTATTCAATTTATTTTCTTTCAAATTTAGTACGCCAATTCAGTTATCGATTTACAGACAGATTCACATCTGCAATAAGTAGTAATCAAGAAGCTATATATAGTTTCCATTACTTTGGAGAAAAAGCCAATACAAGAAAAGTACAATTTGAGAATGAATTGGTGAAGTAGCTTAACAAAAACTTGAACAAACAAAAGACGACTTACTACTTTCTTCGTTGTTTAGATGAGTTGGATTGAATTGAAAAGAAAAGCACGTAATAAAGCATCGCAATAGTTCATATTTGGGTATTATTGCTACCACTAAAGAAGTTCAGTAACTGAAACTGTACAACTATTGCTGGCTTTACGCTTTTCCTACAAAAGTTGATTAATGGCCAATCCTACGGAATATACAGGCTGAGAGTTACAGAAACACGAAAACAAACTAATCCCATGCTATATGCAGTAAACCAACTTGTGTGGTAACCAACAGTAAAAACATACTTGGGTAAGAAAAGTATAGTAGGAATCGAAATAAATGAGGAAAATTCTGCTACTTTCTCCACCACCAACAAATAAAAGAAGCTCTTCTACTGCTATCAAAACTCAATCAATTCAATTTACAGCATCATACCGAAACCCAAGTGCAAGTGGAGCTTATTTTTAAACTCGAGTAACAAATCCTTCTTTCTTTCACTCTTTTCATTCTCCAATCTTTCCTTTGGACCAAATTCGTAAAATTCGTGAAAAGTGGTTCTTATCTTATGTGGCGCACACAACCAATCCTTTAAATCCAACACAGGTGCTAGGGTCATATAATTCAATTCAGTACAATAAGGTACATTACATCACAAAGGAAAGAATGAACAATATTCACCTTACTTTCTCACAAAAAATAAGCCCATTCCATTTCCCCGTCCGATACACACACACTTATTATTCTCAAGTTGGAGGAAGGATGCTTATCACATCACACAACAATGCTGTACATGGATGAGAACAAACCACTAAACCTGCCTATACTAAACGACTACCACCACTTGACTTGACTTATCGATCCAATCCAATCTAATCGGGAACATTTTATTCTCATCTATTTCTATTTCTCTTCCAGGAAATTCCCTCTTCCCGATATCTTTTCTATCACATATTTCACCAAAGGCAGTTTAACCATCTATGGGTACAGCAATAGCTACTCTGCTAGAGATTTATACTCCACACATACCAAAACGTGAGGCCAATAATACTCGGTTCGAGTGGAGTCGCCAAAAAATGGGAATCTAAGTCAAGAGCTCTAACGTGCTCCTTGTGCTCAATCTGAACAAGTTATTTCAACGATAATAACAAATAAGCATGTAATTCAATACAAATCAAAAACTTCAGATCAACCGTTTTTAGGTCTACGCATTTATTTTATAAAGTGTGGAGACAAACTTTTTCAGCTCTTCAGACCACAACTTTATGTCACAGTTGCATTACATTGCGTCAATACGCATAAGATTTCAGTATTTAACGAACAAACTGAAGCCATGAATGTTATCAGTTCAACTTTTTATAAACAAAGAGCTTGATAGATGAACAAACTCACCAGAACAATCAAAGAGATGAATGAACTCTTTCCACTTCCGTGACTAATCCATACCAAAATGTGAGAATGTTCAATCAAAGTAAATGACGAATGTCCAAATCTTGGTCACCGTCTATTAAAACCTCTGCTTGTTGCTGAATGAACACAACCCAGAAATTATCGAAAACAAAAGTTTAGTTACACCCTAAAGAAATGATGAAACAAATTAAACGGAGAAATCAAATAAACACGAAGTTGATGAAATTGAGGACATGATTCCAGCCTTGAACTTGGAAAAGATCCAAAAATACATGTACCGAATAAACAAAGTTGCAATCAATTATGGGCCTGACTCGGAGTGATCCGCCCACTGCGGCTAAAGACACTATTCGGGATATCCCTGAGAATTTGAATTCATTGCAACAAAAACAGAGAAATAAGTCAGCGCTTTTCATTGAAAAACATCAAAAGCCATTGTTTTATGCAAGAACAGAGCTCTCATTTATCTTTATCATGGAAAAGCTAAGTCAATTCCTTTACTATTATTGAATAAAATCGCGAGTTCCCTTTACTCATTCACAGTAGATAGATTGTATTTAGAGATCTAGGAGTTCTTTGGCAATAGCAAAAGGATATTTTTCATTCTTTAAATATCATAACAGAAATCGGAATTGCATTTAATGAAAACACATGAATAAAACCGTTTAATTTATTTTATTAAATTCCTACAAACAATAAATGAACTGGAACCATTTATTTCAAAACGGATTCAAGAGTTCAAAAACTGTGAGTAAGGTACATACACACATACGTACCTTACTCATCACAGAAAGGACTTATTGTTAGTCGGACCGGAATTTTCTTTCAGCAATCAGCAATACAAGATGTCATGAGCATGCCTGCCTATTTTTCAGAAAACTAGAAATGGCATTCATAAATAATCCCAAACCAGACCATTCTATCTGCACCCACTCCACAAGTGTAATACAACAAAAGCAGCAGTTTTACGAGAAAAGACAAAGCAGCAACAACTGCATTGCACACTGCAATAAAAACAAGTCCAATGTATTTCACAGTCGCAGCCATTCCAGCCACCCAGCTAGTACCTATTTTCTTCACTTCTCCCTTTCCTGGTTTAAATTGTTCCTGGAAATAGAGTTCTCAATTTTCTTTATGATGACTCACACAATCATGCGTCATATTTTTGTCTTGTAGACCAACCCAACAGTTAAATTTCAAAATATATCGTAAATATGATATGCAAGCAGATACTAATGAAAATGATACAGAACATTACATTACAAAAATCAATAAAAGATATACTCATAAACAGAAGTTATTAAAAAATCGGTAACAGAAATAAACTATGGTTAACATTTAAATACTTCTTGCATCATGTACATATGCAGAACAGCTCGTTAAATCCTGTCGATTGATGACCCTAACTGAATATTATTTCTCTACGGTTGTTTACGATCTTATTATTAAGTGTGGTAGAAGAGCCTGGTGCATGGTGGTCAACCCAGAAAGATAGGAAATATAAATATCGTCTTGTATGCATATAGAAATCTAGCCCTTTGGATTTCTTTTAATCTCCTCAGGGCCCACCAAGGAATTCAATTGAGCCTTTGGTTGGTTTGACCATCACCGCTTCACCAAAGAAGAGAATGGATAACGATAATTAGAAACCCTTTGAACCTATTTAAGCCTTTTTAAATGCAAATTAGGGTATGCCGCAAAACAAAAACAGGACACGAACAACAAAGCTGATCGCATCGCTCAGCTAATCTCTTAAGTTTTCTTCTAATGTAATAAATGCAAAGTTCGCGTGTATCATATTACAGTTCACAACCATATCCATTGTCAGACCACGCAGACAGACTTTAAACAATCGAGCTGAACAACCAAAGGAAGATATCCACACTTTCCACACAAACACATAACACAACTACCTTGTGGATCTACAAATGTATAGGTATGTACATGCTATATTCGGTATTTGAGGGTATCGAGTTGCATTAACCATACGATACCAATAATTCGTGCAACCCCAATTGAATTATTGTTAAAATTCTCCCAGTAATATTAATTCAATCTTGTTCATTCATATAGAAGTGGTGGTATAAATGTAACTGACATTATGAATGATTATTTAATATTGAGAAAAAAATGAGACAAACGTACAATTGTGAGACAGTATCATGATAAATCCTATATACAGATGATACCTATATGTATTCAAAACATTTGTAGAATTTAACATACGAGTATTACAAGAAAATTATAAATGAACTAACTAAATGAAGCAATAATTGAAAGCAACCGAGAATATTACAGTAAGGAGAACTAGTTCGCCTTGTCATTAACTATACCCTTTGTTAATTTCTCGGCATAATTTTGGCACCACCGGATAAATCATAAATTCCCTTGTTTGAGAAAACAACGACTTGAAATGTTGAGTCATTTAATGAAATGTGGAATGTGTACTCCTTTCAAATGAAATTCTGGAGAAAAAGACGAGTTCAATCAGCCAGCGGTAATTTACGTTCACAAGCTGAGTTTCCTGTTGTCCTTCCCCTCTACTTGGTTAAACGAAGGATAATATACAACCATTTCGAAATTTTAAGCTTGGAAAGCACATAAACACAGTATAAATTACTTTGTAAGACTTGCTTGTTGTCTTTATTTCTAATTATGAGCAAGTAAAACACAAGCCAAGTTCCATCGTAAGGTAACATTAATGGAATCTACCTGCCTCTACATAAAAATTGGAAGCAATTTACACGCACAAATACAAACTCATGTAATATTTAATGTGAAACATTATCTAAAACGTTAACATCATTAACTTAGAACATGCAATGTTCCTCAAATAACGTCCTAAAGGAAACTAGGAGTCGTGATGGAATTAACACGATGGTCTCCGTAGATAGAGAACTAGCAAAACACCTTCAAATAACAGTCCGCTTTCATGTTCAAAATGATAAGACATCAAAGTTTCTGTTATGGGTTACAGTTAAGGCTCAAATTAAGCAGTCCATCTCTCAAGACCTTAACACTCAACCCAAAACATTCCAGAACGAACTCTGTAAGGCAATACCAGTGAGTGTGTTCTATTCTATACATACAAATAAATTGCTGGAGAAACCGAAAGTACTGCTGTAACCTTATTATTACATCCCTTACTTGCTTACAGGAGTTTGCTGATCGGCCATGCCATCGCGTCATATCATAATTGTTTTCAAGATGTCAGCAATTTTGGAATGTGATTTAATCTCGCTCACTGTCAACTGTGCAGTAAGAATATATTCAAGACATTAAACAGATCTTTATTCTAAACAACATATTCCACCAATGTTGTGGAATCACCTTTAAATGATATCCTTCCTACAACGCTCAGTTTCATTCATAACAATTGCCCTCAGCACATTTCATTAAACCTTTGTGTGTTGCATGGAAGAAGTTTGAAGTTTGTCGGTTCGGTGAAATTTTAAACCAGTCAACGATCCAACTAATAGTCACGGGCCATTCAAACAAACGCAGACCCATTTCCTTCCTCATTTCCTTTTGAATCTAGCCCAACTCAGCTTCAAATCCGGCTTATTTCTTTATTTTGCCAGTCAACTTAAAATGCAGATGCACATGAAGAATCTTTCCAACTCAACCGACGGAAGTTTAAAAGTTTGGCAGCTTCTTTTCTTTATTGCTCTGAAATCGTCAGCTTCTTTTCTTCTGTCTTCATCTCCTGCCCAAACGTATACACTTGAAAACTACTGAAGCACGCGAGGGGATATTGTATATAGACTTTCCTCCGTTTGAATACGAGTGAGCCAGCCACCTCAAGATTTTAACTTCGATGATTATAATAAAGGTTTCCACTAAGCTTACACCATTCACAATTTGGTAGTATTATTGTAACCAAATATGAGATCATATCGCGTCTCTCTTTCATCAGTGCTTACATACATACAACATTCCTTAAGCAGAGGTTGTTGTGGATTGTGAGGGATTTAAGTGCCTAAACATCTCTTCCTTTCTTTCTGTTTTCGAAGTTTCTTTTATGAATCTGTTCATTCATGGACAGGTATTCGACATTTCACATAAGTGCGCGATGATGTAGAAAAGATAAACATTCCAACCTTGGGAATAAATCTTATCATGCAAGTTTACAACAGTTTCTGAAATTTCCATCCACAGACAGAGTTTTACAATACAAAGTTCCTATGTTCAAAAGATTTGCCGTAACACAGCAGCTTCAAATTGAGCTGTCATTAAAGATTAACGTCAACCAACGTCACCCCCTTCATCCCTCAAGTAGGATGTTCAACTACAGGCTCAATTTGTCCATTTTATTCTCTTATTACTTCTCATGTCCACTGGCAACAGTTACATATTGCAAACAGCGTGGCAATTCTGCAGTTTTTTTGCAACCCGTATCACACTATATTATTTGAGTAATAGAGCTCCTAGAGGGGATTATTCAGTTCGAAAAAACATTCAAGTGCACCAAATAAAAGTTTAAGCATGCGCTTAGCTCGCAATCTTTCTTTATGTTACACATTCCTCTCATCCATATGTAACTTTTGCAGAGCAACTACAAACCATGATGTATTGTAACATTAGCCAGGCCAAACCAAGCAGAGTCTGGCTTAAAGTACAAACGATCTCTTTAACAGCTAAACTGGTTAGGTAAAAGAGAAGAAGATCACCGCCCGCCCGCCATGGATGCAAAGTAAAAACAGGAAGACGTTGTCGCATCCGTCTTGTTCCATCATTCATCTACTTATTACCACTACCAGAGCTCAGCCATACGCCTCTTCCATCATGATTATGTCATCCGCATCAGCTTGTGCTCTCTTCAATTTAACCATTTTCTGCAGCATAGTCAACCATAGAATAAAATGAATAAAACTACTATGTACAACGCAGAATATTCAAATACTGGAAGAAAGTTTTACTTTGTTCTGCATTATACACGAGATCTATCATCTAGTTGTATCACTTTGCTCTTATTCCCAAAATGTCGCCAACATCAAACAAGACGAGATGTACTTTTAATATCGTTGCAATTTGTGCAAAACCGCTGCAACCAACACATCTCATCGCTAGCAAAAATTTCGTCGTCTCACTCAACCAACATCATTCATACTCAAATAAAATCAAACCTACAGTGCAGACTTGAGATAGCCCGAGCCAGGATTAGTAGTTATACCCTTTCAGTAATTGAAGGGTTATATT
>JAQFZJ010000694.1:0-18891 GCA_034695645.1 Folsomia fimetaria
TTGTTTGTAGCCAAAGTGTCTCGTTTTAGCCAAAATGACTCTAGCCAAAGTGACTTTTGCCAAAGTGACCGACTACCTATAAACCACCTCATCATTTCATCCCCTACTCAATCTCAGAAACAGAGTAGAGTACACCCTAAAATAAATGAGATTATTTAGGTGAGGTGAAGTATGCAATGCACCTTAGTTAGGATGCCATGGAAGGGAGATGAGATGAAGGCAGCAGGTAGGGAGAGGGAGGTTTGGGTGAAGTTTGGTATGGAATGGACCCCAAAACGATCATTTCCTGTGTCCCATGAAAGATGAGAGAATAGGCAAACTTTACACATTATCCGAATAAATAAATGTTCACACAAATTGTTCCAAAGAAAGAAAATTCAATAAATGAACTTGATCATAACTTGGATGGTGAAGGATAGAGGTCATTCCTTAAAATAACGGGTGGACGCGACTGGAGAAGACGACGACAACTGTTGGATTATTCATCCAAAAAAATCAACTTTATGTGATTTAGTTAGTGATGACTTGTAAGTGTTACAAAATTCCACAAATTTGAGTGTTGGCTTGGATTAATAACTGTCAAATAAATAAAATCCAACCAATTCAAGAATAATAATAATAATAATTCCATAATATTTATTTGAGCAGAAACTTGACGTCAACTTTATTTATCTTTTTGTTGAATTTGTCTCGCTTCGCTTGGATTTGTCACCACTAAAAGTAGAATGTGTATCTATGTATGTATGTATATCTTGGGTTGGGTGATTATCGTTTCGTTAAGGTGATGATGTGGGTCAGGGGTGAGAAGGTCAAGTCCCCATAACATAACTAACTCTGTTTGTCTGTCTATGCAGAGTTAGGGGAATATTGTATATAGTACAGGAAGGAAAGGAAGAAACAAGTCATGCATGTTGCATAGAAAGGAAGGAAGCCGTTTGTTTCAAGTGTCAAGTTGAATTCCATTCCAACTGGATTTACTGGATTCGACACCCTGCAATGAATGAATTGTTTTAAAAACGTGGGAATGTTTACGTTTCATTTATGCCTGTAGTTAGCAACTGGATTTAGATGAAGTCATAACAATTATTACTATTAGTTTAATTGCTATTATTATTAATCACTGGTAGTGTCAAATTCAGATGGGAATTTATATGTTACGTTAACAGATAAGATACCCGCATATATAAACATTTGGCATTACCCATGTTTTATTAGGATCAAAGAAATAAATCTATAATCTGGTGTATATATTATTATTGCTCTTTTTTACCCCGCCGTGATCTCGATCTGATCCGATCTCTTGTAATTCTTTTCTTCTCAATTGAACACGCAATATGCTATATACATAGTTTATTATCTTCCCTCTCAGAATAAGAATAATCTGTCCGACAACGCAGCGTATGTATTCCGATTACGAAATGACATGACAAACTCAATAATTTTTGTGATGCTTATCCTATTTCACATTGTAAGCAACTCGTACCATTGAATTGAATTCAATGTCAGAACAGAACAGAACAAATTATTTTCTTTTATGTTGTTCCTTCCTTCGATAACAAGAAGACATGACAAATCGGATCTGGATCTGGTTGGGATTACTCTTTCTTTCTTGTGTTGTTATATTAATATTCTGGTTGTGTATGCTCCACTTTAAATTCGTTTCGTGTATATATAAAATAACGCGACATCATCATTACCACGTTCTTCTTCTTTCTTTATCTTTATTGCTTGCTTCTCTGCGACGACAGTGGACTCGACTGGCGAGACGTGAAATTGGATTCCCACGAGGAGGAATAGAGAGACATTTTTTTTTATAAAGTATTTGATAATTGTAATTGTTTCAGATCTTATCTTTCATTCTTTTTGTTAAGGGAAATATTCGTAATATGCGAATTCTTGTTATCGTATGATGTTTTAGTTTGTGCTAAATAAGATCGCAAGAAAAAGAAGATGCGAATATGCAGAAAACGCAGAAAGGTAGAGATAATGAAATGAAATGAGCTCATGTTTTATTTATTATGCAAGATATGAGTAAGCTGTCCAACTAACTCACAAGACAATCACATTATTATTATTTGAATGACAAAAGAATAAAGATTATTATAATGGCTTAGTTTTGGATCTTCTTCTTTTCTTAATTGAAGTCTGAAGTACGTTAGGATTGTATGCCATTGTCTCCATTTATTTAAAAGGAGAGGCCATCTTAAGAAGGTGCGCATCTTTCCACCCGCGCCCATATCTATCTTATCCTATCCTATCTATTTTACTTATGAATGAGGTACTAACTAATCCCCGTCCCGTTACATACTTAAGTTACTTAAAGAATTAGGTAATCTGATAATTTCAATACAAAAAGAAAAAATGCGTAAATAAGTGGACAACAAGGTTTTATCAATTTGCTCATCTTATTTGTTGCTTGCTAAATGACGAGGAGGAGAGAAGGGTTTGCAAATATTTTTGGCAAACATAATATTGGCACACGTCACATCGCCTTGACGAGTGAATGAGTGAGTGAGTGGGCCGTGTTTATTTTAGAGATGAGAAATCTGTTACTTCTTTTTTCTTATGTGTTTTCTTATGTGTTTTCTTAACTTTTCTTATATGATCAATATGCATCGCATCGTAAGGATTTTGCTAACGCGTCGGTAAACAAGAAATACAAAGCATAATATTTATTTGCAACTGATGAGTTCATCAAGTCATGATTGGATTGCTAATTTATGCAGAAATCCATGTTGCAAATTTTTATTTACAAGTTGAGAAGAGAAGGTGATTATTAGTTTGTCTTAATTGAAAGAAGTAATGTTTGCAAAACAAATAAGTCAGAGTAGGTTATTGTGGTGTGATTAAATCAATTAGCACGTTTCTTGTGTCTTCTTCCTGTAACGTGAGATGACATGAGCAGAAATTTGCATGTGTTGTGTGGGCACTATTTGATTTGTGGGCTGATTCTTGTCCATCACAATCGCGCATTTTACTTTCAATTTGCCATTTTAAAGGAAACAGTATACATAATTCCTGGACTGAAAATGTTGTCAGTTTCCTGTAACACGATTCTTTTGGAGTTGTCCCAAACCGCATCCATCCATACACAAGCTCATTTGATTCATTCATCCGTATATTTTCAAACGCCTCCTTTTATTTTTGGAATCACATTGTCACCAATTGGCAAGCACAATCACTACCCATTTATTTCGTATCGATTCATAAGATGAAAAGCCCTTATCATTTCTTTTTGAGTTTCTGACTCAGTTTGTGTGAAATGAATGACTCATAGTTATAAGAACTTTTGTCATGATCATGATTGCCTATAATGACGACCACGGAAAAAGGCCTTCAATTTTTGCCCCATTTTTATGCCTTTTAACAATTGGAGCAAATGAAGGCGCATGCTGCATGCGCTGCTTCATCAGCATACTTCCGACCTTTTTCGATCCAGCCGTTGATATGTAATGTATGTAGCAGTGTTATAGTGTAACTAACTATGCAACTAATGAGGATTGTGCCCGAGTGGGTGGCACTTTTACTTATCTAGGAGGATTAGATTCATTTTGGAATTATTGCCGATTGTCAATCAATTCATGAATTATGAAGGGTGGGAAGGAGGGAGTCAGAATTAGCGCAGGATTGGGCTCGTCCATGTCGAAATCCATTTAATATTATCCCAAAAAGGGAATTGGATTGGAAATAAGTCGACACGATAATAACAAGTATATATCTGCTGGACTGTAATCCAGCATTATTCGATATTATTCTCGGCTTGTTTTGCCCTAATAAATGCTGAGTGACACACACTTTCTGGTGGGTGGGTACTTGGATCATAAATAACTTGTCGGATTGATGTCTCACTCGCACAATTTTCCAATGCGACAGATAAAAACCAAACCACACATTCTGACAAGGAAGAAGGACAACGTAAAGGATGAGTCATAACGAACTTCTCGACGTTTTCCTGGATAAACAGAAACTTCCCTGGAATTATTATTATTATTCCAGGAATGAGAATGTAATAAGTCAATTCTTAATATTTTCCTTTTAAAAATGCCGATAATCATTTATTGGTAATAGGAAATAAGCCGACCCGCTGATTGCTAAGCTCGTTCTGCATTGCATTGGAAAGTTATTACGTTGAGAAACACAGAGACGAAACAAAGAGATGAGTTATAGAGGAATGCTGTACCGTGTTGTTCATTTTCTCCTCGCTGCCATAATTTGTAACGCTCTCCCTTAAATTTGTGGGGTGCCGATAATACAAAAACCTCTGGTCCAGGATGGAGGGAGATGAATGAATGTCTCAATTTATTTCCTTCCCATAAGAACAATTACAAATTAGAGGGAAGAGGTTTAGATAGTGTGAGAGGTAGATCAGCATGCAAATTGTAGAGCAGATAAGCTGTCAATTCAACATTATTTATTCATATCCTTTTCGCACGCATATAACCTTTTGGAATAATAAAGAGATAGAAAACTGGAATGTATAATTCATTATTACGCACAATTTTATAAAGCATACCAAAACGTGAACAGTATTGTATTTAAGATTTTATGGTAGATAAACAATTTTTTGGGTTTTACTAATTTTTGTATATTTTTAAATTTCAGGTAAGAAACGATTCTATCTAGGACAAATTTGCACCAACCCGAGCACATAATTACAGTTAGTATACAATTTTATGTAATTCTCTAAATTTGGACGTTGAAAGTTTTTAACCAAGAATATAAGTATTCCTTGTTAACTCACGTAATTCTTTTACTGTAACGATGTGCATGATTAATTTAACTGGATCTTCAAGAACTAGCCATCCAATCCAATCCACGCATCCCTGTCAATCACCAAACTAAACGTTACTACACAAGCTTCATAGCCTCATTAAACACACGAAATGTAATGAACATGACCATTTTTACCAGCGCTATTTAAGCCGAAAGTTCTCAACTTTTATTCCATTTTATGGAAGTTTTGAACTAAAATTTAACCCTTTCCTCCCTTCCACAAAAAATACAGTACACCCGCTACTCTTACTCTTACTTGCCATGTATGGTTCTTGTTCTGCTAATGATAATGGTAATGATGATGCCACATGTTCAGAAGAAGAAGAAGGACCCTCCGACCGACATAATCCATTTGACTTTGACTACTTACACTGCATTTCACTGCCTGACTGACATTTGACTTGCGAGTTGAGCTAATCTATCTAAAAATCCGTCTAAAAATGGACAGATTGACAACCAAACCAAACCACTTGAGAAGTTAGAGATAGAGATGGAGGAACACACTGACATGAATTTATTAACCTATTTTAAACACGGTTTTAGTTGATATCTATGCCGGCCGGCATTCTTAGATAGATGATACTGTTCTGTGGTCAGGTCCAGTTTTAATTAAAATGTAAATTAAGAGTGATCTAATGGAGTCAAATTAATGAAGGGAAGAAAACAGATGGTACCTTCATTTAGAAGAGCAGCAATTCTTAATAAAGTTGATACCAACATCAACATGAGCTGAAATTTATGTTCTTCTTGGGATACATACAAGTTTTAGGAGGAAATTTTTAAAGTTTGTAGTAACGAATAAACCCCACCTGAATTTCACAGTTGCTGCTCAGAATACAAGTAAATCATTACTAACCAAATTGAAATCATGTAAGAAGTAAAAGCTTCTAAAAAAACTTAGTTAAAAATGCAACAAGCCCTACTCACTCTCTCCAACCGTGAGCTATTAATTTTATTCATATTTTTTTATCAAATTCTTCTTTACTATGAGTAAGATTTATGCGAATGCATATCTGCAGATATGTTAAAAAAACTCATTTCTTTTGCTTATTTCGAACAGTAAGAGAAACTGCATCCATTTATTTATGCTTTTGGCAGAGACATCCAAATACTGCCAGCCCCATTTCTGCACAGTCTCTCGAACTTCTAAAACTGCATAATGGAGAAATTCTGCTTGTAAAGTAAAGCAGTATAAAGTGAAGTGAATGCACTCTACTTTACTCTACTATTATAAGAGAGGCAATAGGAATAGGATAGAGAGTGTTATCATCTTGTTCGTTATAAATAGCGGTGGATGTTCTGTTTTTTTGTGGCTCCAGACATCTTCCACTCTGTGCTCTGCTCCCCCCAATCGATCCCCTTCTCTCCAACATAACATTCAGACCAAATAATAAATGCCAGCCAGACAAGCAAGCAAGCCAAGAACACGATTTGAGAGGGAGAGTAAAGTAAAGTAAGGCATGCATTTTGGTGATGGTGGATGTGAACTGTATGTAATGTCGTGGTTTGGTTATAGGTTTGTTACTATGTTGTATTTGTATTTGTATATAAGCCTGGATAAATAACAAGCAGAAGTAGTAAGGGAGGAGGAGGGCGATGATGACTAATGGACTGATTTTCAAACGAAATTATTTTGAAATCTGAGGGATTATATAGAAATCAATAAGGAAAAGGAAAGATTCCTTTGCGAATGCTTACTGTGTTTCTATAACATACATAATGCTGCAAATAAATAGTATGCATGTGCGTGTGCGAAATTACAGGGTTTGTGGGTGTGCAGTAAACAAGTCGCATGCAAATGTCTAGTTCATGTGGGGGCGTGGTTATGCTTTACTGTACTTTAGTAATTGTGCTAACTGCAATCTACACTATATAAACTGTGACTATTACTTTTTTACTGCTTCACCGATTAATTTGCTGGCTATGAAAGAAAGAAAGTTGTATGTATAAAAGTAGCAATGTTTTCGTTTATCGTGGAGGACAAATCGTTTCGTTGGAGTGGAAGTTATAGAGGATTGTAAATGTCAACTGACCACAGCAAAGCCAAAGTGCAAGGGGAGATTGTCCTGTCCCTTTCGTCCACTCCAATATCCAATCCGAAATGACAGATTTATCCCTCTCTCACTTTACTATCTTGTTTGTTCACGAAGCTGCCACTTAGCGGAAGCAAGGAAAAGAAAGAATTAATTAGACGGGAGAAAGTTTAAGTTAGCTGGAGTGGTCCATTAGACATTTTTGTCAAAGATGAGATAATGTGGATAGAATTGGATCAAAGATCGGTGACCGATGGTGAAATACTGTGTTTGCTAATAGCTTTGCCTACACGGGTAAATAGAACCATCCGGTCTTATCGTCATCCATTTCAGAGTTTGAATAGCCTATTTTACTATTGTTAATATTTGCTAATAATTCAGATAATCTGCACATGTGATAAGTCATGTATCACATTATGAAAATAGTTAGGTGACACTTTTTGCAACATATTCTACACCATCTGTCAAATTAATTGGTGCGAAAGTGTGACATGCAAATCAAATAACGCGTGTCCATTAGGTGACACATATTTTACGATCGTTTTAGTAAAAAAAAAGGTGCGAAAGTTCGTTAGCCTTCCAAGCTTTGCTTACTCACTAACTCTCTTCTCTTTCTGTAACGAGAAACCGACTAACTTGACCCGAGTAAAACCCGGGTGATTAATAATAATTCCAATCCAACCTAGTCATAATATCCCACTCTCCTCTACTCCAACCAGATTGCTCATTTCATTTTTATCGCTACACTAATCTAACCAACTAACTTCCGGAAACAATTTCACTCAGACAGATCTGCTACTTTCTTGTCCAAATATTTGCACAAATTTCCCTAAATTTGCAGCCAGCACGTGTTGTCTCCCTTGTCCAAGCAAGAACAGACCTAACTGTAGCGCCACACGAGCCAAAAAACACGGAAGTTTGTTTAGCACGAGAAGAAGAAACTTTACTTTACGTCATCCACCGTCTGCCCGTGTTTACTTTGCTTTGCTACAAGAACAGAGAGTAGCTCTGTTTCTGTTTTAGCAGGAGCAATTAAATTAGCAACATATTCATTCATTTCATTTATACTGTTTTGTTTATGCATTGTTTTATGGTCGGAATTGGGGTCACCAGTATTTACTTGGGGCATAAAGAAAGATGCGTGCGTGGGTGGTTAAAAAATTAGTAGTTCCTTTTTAAACTGAATGAATAATACATGCACGCAAATTAAACTTTGTCGCTGTGCTAAATTGCGCGTCTCCTATTTAGGAGAGAAAAACATGATGATTGATTATTTGCAATCCAATGAAATCAAGGAATTGCATAATCGCCAATTATCTTCACTGATATTCTGGGTTTGACAAATTGAATGAAATGAGAGAAGTGGACTAATGGGTGTAAATGATCTCATTAAAATACTTTAGTAGCAGTTAACCCTTGTACCCTCTACTATACTCTTTTGTTTGGCTAACCGTTGCACATTTTTCTAGTAGTGGTTTGAATTATTTAGATAGTTGGCAATTGTATAACGTCATGAGACATGAGCCTGAGTAATTTTGTCGACACATGTTGTTTTTTATGTGAGATTATATATGTTATAGCCGGCATGGGAGGATGGGATTGGTTGAATGCAAAATAAAGTGGATTCTAATTTTGCCAGTATTGCAATTCTTATGTAGAGACTGCTGCGTTGTAGGAATTTCATTCCAGTAGTATAGACTGGCTGAATGGACAGTCGGAACGACCATAATCAATTGAGTGACAGGTTCAAGTGCTGCCTTTCAAGATGCAAATTTACTGCAAAAATCCATTTACATCGTATTTTGCACATTTTTGCGAATGTGAGAGTATGCTCTTAAAAATTCCAATGTACAAAATGTATGGGTGGGGATATTGCAAACATATTGAATCCAAAAAATATGCTGATAATAGACCTAGTGACTCAATTGAACATTTAGCTTCGCCGTAGATTGAAATTGGAAAATATAAAAACATCTTCTACATGTTTACAGTAACCTGTCTTTGATTTCGCAATTTCCAATTATTCGCAAATAATTAAATTCACTCAACATAAATGTGTTGCATCAGTTTGACTGAAAGGGTTTAAATATATTGAGGGGATTCACGATAGCGTCGTAAGCTTCGCAAACGTCGCTTCGCAACATAACTTACGAAGTTTACAAAATTTCGTAAGATTTGTAAGATTTTCTCATTGAAAATGTTGTTACTAAGCTTACCAAATTTACGAAGCTCAGACGCTTGTTTTTTCTTCGTAAAAAACTTCGTAAGTTATGTTGCGAAGCGAAGTTTACGACGCTATCGGGAATACCCTCAATGTAATGCAATACCATATAACCTTTATTAGTGGTTTGATTCGTTTAACTTATACTTTCATTGCCCCGTGTGGCCTTTTTGTCCTCTTTCTTATTTACACAAGACCAGAAGAACATAAATTTTCCCAGGGGCTGCTTGCATTCACTCAAATTCACTCACTCACACTCACGACCTACCCTAACAAATAAAACAACCGAAATGAAAGGGTTGTTATATAATCTAAATAAAAAAGAGTGAAATCCAAATAAATCAACGCTTGCTGTTATATAATACAACCTCATTTCATCTCCAGTACACATCACTGATTACATTACAACATAAGCAAAGCAAAGCAACCACCACATTTTATGAATCCAGCTGGTATTACTGAATTCAGCTTCTTTATGAAAATGTCACAAGCACAAGAATCGTCCATACGTCCCCCATGTCCACCCCAATTGTATTGTGGTGCCATAATTATTATGCAAATGACGATCAGAGTGACACTGCTGATTCTTTGGTCCTTCCTTATTTTTTATTTCTCCATGAACAAGTAATCACAACGGGATTAATCGCTTTCGGATGAGGAATTGTGGTATGGAATGGTATGATGTGGTGTGTGCTGAATAAATAATGTATAATATGGCTTTCATTCCGTCGTGGGAATGATTTTGGACAATGTTGCATTGCATGGTCCAGTCCCAGTCAGTTATTGCAATATTCGTTGTGCGCATCAAAACTTTATAAAAATGCAGAAAATACGATAAATCAAGCATTTTTTAACAAAAATAGATTCTGAGAGAATAAGAATAAAAATTATTGGAGATTAATTAGATCATCCTATTATGCAACTGTTGACACATGTCCCATTAGAGAAAGGTTCATTTGGTCATAAATCAGTGAATTAACACAGGGTGGATACGTTAGGGTTTTGTCCATCCATCCATAAATACATAAATATTATACCCTAATAAATGTTATTTTGTATATATTAAATGGAGTGGAAGAAGTATGTAAATAAGGTAAATATTTGTGGCTTGAGTAAATAAATAAATGTATGAATATTAACAAATACTTAATATAAACAAACAAAGTGTACACTAATTTTTGTTGCATTTTGTTTTTGTTACAAATACAACAAAAATAAACGAATATTAACATAAACGCAAATCATAAATACAGTAATTCTAGAATTCAGAAATCAGTACATTTTTTACGACTGCTGTGCATGTATGCATTTTGATTTTATGAAAATAACGGAAATAAAAGAATGAAATAAATTTAATGGGCTAATTTCATTTGTGAGTAAGTAATTTCTCGCTGCAAGAGAGCAAAAGTGCTGGAGAGTGAAGCCTGTGCCCCTCGTCATCACTGCTTCTTATCAGAGAAAATAATAATATTACTTACTTTACTTGCAACATCCCTCATAAAAAAGTGGGGAAGAAAAAGAAGAAACAAAGAGGCAAGCAAAGCAGGGGTTGCACATTATTAGATGCATTTGTGGGATTGCTTACTTACTGCGAGAATAGGAAAATTGGAGTCGTGATTGAAGTTGAGTTAAGTTAAGTCACTGAGTGATTCCGACTTGTTCCCTGCGTATACCAGTGTGTTTTATGGTTATGGCTGAATACTCATGAAGTAAAAGCTGGAGCTGGAAGGAGCGATGCGTGTATTTCTTCATTTGTAACAAATTTTTTGGGAGCGTCCATAGAAACATGGGGTTTAATTCCTTATCAAGCAACGTTTTTAAGCCATTCGAAGTGTTTTTTTGTATTTAAATTCATAAAATGCATACTCTATGGATGCATCCTCTCCCATTTATTATAAAGGTTATCTTCCCCACCATTTATAGAAGAGAAGAGTTGTAAATATTATTATGGATGGCCCTCCTCTCCATTCCATGAAATAAAGTATTAACTCTTTTTCCATGTTCATACTTTTTTACGGCTTATGTATTTCAGTTATTGCTTATTTTGCCCCTGAATTCATTTGTACTTACGTACCAACATGGTACGATCTTTTTGTTTATCGATTCCATGTAAAGCAGGCTCAAGCAGTCAAGGCAAAGCGTGTAATAATAATAACTTGTGTCATAATTCTGTTGTAGAATAAATGTGTGACCACACCGCATAGAATCCCGTTATCCTTAAGAAAAACGGAACACAAGGGTGCATTATTTTATTTTTTAAGGATCTCCTCTGCAGAGAAGAGAACAGAACAATGGCTTTCGTCGTTCCTTCGTGGTGTCAAAATTAATCCGAGATTTGTACACTACAAACTTTCACTCACTATTATGCTTACAGCACAGCAGGGGTATTTCATGACCAAGTAAGACGAAATCGGCATTCGTGCATACATACATGGTTTTATTTTATTTCTTGTTATTTTTACTTCAATTCCAATAATGTAGTCCATTAGCGTTGTGTTGCATATTGCATACGAAATAGGATGCATTCAAAAAGTGCACTTTTAGGAAAGTAAAGTAAAGTAAACGCAACAAATCTATTTGAACGTTGTTTCTTTCAAGTGTTTGAAAATTGTGGAAGGGAATTTATGTGATAATTGATCCGTAATGGGTGTTGTAATTTGAGGTGGTGTGCGAGTTATTTTATTTCCCTGGTGTATAAAATATGTGTGTGAACAGTTTTTGAAGGAATTGGTATATATTCTGATGATTGTGACTGAATTGAATGCAATGCAGCCAGCAATGATATTATTATTATTATTATTACATCATCACACCCTCAAACAGGGAGGGATGAAGGGAGAGTAGAGTAGAAACTCAAGGGCTCTTATCATCCCTATTATATTATTCCTCCACACCCTCACTCGACACAACCCTGCATTTTGGTGTGTCCTGTTGTCTCATGAGTTTGAGAATAATGAAATTGTACAGGATGGAAAATGAAATTATGTTTAGGATTGTATAGTGCACTTAAGCTCACACCCACTCGATATTCTGGAGTGGGTGGTGATGGTAGTGTGAAGTGCAATAATGGCAGAGTGAGAGTTAGTAGTGAACGAATGTTATATAAGTTATATCTCATCAACCAGTTGTAATTTGATGAGACATGGAATTAATTCGCGAACTTTTGAAAAAGTGGATAGATGACACTTGAGAAATTACAATACGTGCGAAATTTTATATAGAGACTATGTATATTAACGGATTAGCAATGTTTGTTGCAGTTCCTAAATGGTAATTTGGTCTTCATTTAGTTAAGTTTCAAACGTGATACGATTCCAAAAAGATCAGCAAAGTATCTATGTATGCTGAGTTCATTACTGTGTTTGTGACCAATAAAATTGAAAACGTCTCATGACGACGTTAAAAAAGTAAATCACTGCAAGAATAATGATGGGAAAGCGTCAACATCAACTCTTTTAATTAACCCAGATTAATTAACTGCATTCCAGAACTGAATAAACTAATTACATTTTTCTAAAAGTTAGTCACGATCTGAAACGGGACAACTCTCCAGATTGATTAATTATTTTGCTGTGTAATGTTTTGTTTTTTTTTTAGCTTTTAATGATTTCTTTAAATTTGATATTCTCATTATTCCGAATTTTTCGAAATGTCACCTTGTTGACTTGAGTCATTGTAAGATAAGGTCTTGACGGAGGACACGACAACGCCGTTTTTATCCTTTTTAGACGGAATCAGAGTCCAACTTAGTTGTCATTAGTGTCCGTCACTCACAAACTGTAGTGCACTGGAATGGACCCCTGCTTTCATCATCTTATCTTCTGAAAGTGAAAGAAAGACAGAATAACAATGCCCTTTTCAAGATAAATTGTCATCTAACACAAATCTATCTTGACACTATCTTCTTCTAATGAACATGCTGCTAAGTATGAACAAGAAGAAAGAATACATTTTTATTCCATCACTAAAATAATTCGCTAAACCAAGCAACCATACATTAAGTAACTTTGCCATGTCTGGATCGGATGCAATTATGCCCCAACAGCCAAACCATTTATTAAAGTTAATGGACAAAATGCATTAGCCTAGTCTCCTCTTCTTGCCTCTTTTTATGGTGTAGTGTTTTGTTCATGCTATAATTAATTCAATGCATTCATTCCAGTGGGTGGGTGGATTGGATTGGCAAAATGATTCGCAAATTTAATGGAATCCGACCTACGACACCATGCCATGCCACTTTAAATGCATTAACATCCATTGTGTTTTACAATCTTAATTAATGCAATCATTTATGTATTAGAATGGTTATTCATAGCAGAAATATCATAAATTGTATATGAATAGTTAGTGCATTTTTCAATATAAAAACTGACAATTTTTTTCTTTTTTTGCTGCAGGTAAGCCAAATGTTGGATAGTATCCAGAACTGGAGAATCCATGGCAATGCGTGCACCCACCAGTAAACCAGATTTATTTATTATCCAAATTCATACGTCGTGTATCAACCAAGTGGCGTGCATCAAGCAGCTGCTGTTTAGTAAGGTCCACATAAACTTAGTTGACGGTTATTGTTAGCTATAAGTAATAAGCTGGAGTCCACTGGACCCTGTTCACAAGAGAATTAAGATTGTTTAGCAAGATGACCAGACCACCAACCGGGTTAAGCAATCAACTCCAGCTTTTGTCCACACTTTACTGATGGACATGAGATTAAAATCCAATCAATTCCAACAATCGCCAATATCCAATCAATTCAATCCTATATTTGTAGGGATGTTGCATGGTGGTGGATTTTTAATCAGATCATCTCTAAATCCCCTCTGCATATAAGCAATAATAATAATAATAATATAATACAATGGAATCAAATTAGCTAAAAAACTGGACACATTTATTTAAATCCTTGGAGAATTCCAGTCCAGTAAACTCAATGCATTTTCATTTAACTGGATAAGAATCATACAATTCGAACTAGTTTTGAATCTCAATAAGAGAAATTAATGGGACATGTTTTTGTACAGTTGCATAAATTCCTACAAAATCAGTATGTTTTTTTTCTTTTGGAAGAATATTTGGCTCAGCGGATTTTTCAACGTGTTGACCTGAGCCCTCAGCAGTAAGTAATGGTCCAGGTAGCCTCAGTCTATGTTTGATTAAGGGTACGCACGCAGGTAGATCTGTTGTAGGTAAAAGGTTGGCTCTTGTATAAAATAAAAGGAAGGGCGCCGATCTTTATTCCAATCCAAATCTGCCGACACACCCTCCACCTCCAGATTTCTTATCGTGCGGTTCATCTTCTTCAATAGATCAACTCATCGTCATCATCATTATCATCCCTATAAGATAAAGAAAAAGAAATATTTAAGAAATCCTTGTGCAAGCGATTTTAAGGCTAATTTGTTAACTTTTTCTACTTAATCCCGCATGATTCATGGACAAACTGTTTTATTTTGCAATACATTTTAGCTCATAGTTTTTTTGTCATTGTTATGTTTGCTTCTTTGTAAATTTACCGCAATGTAACACAATACAATAACAACTTTTGTATGGTTGAGAGTTTTATTTATGTTAAGAAAAGAAAAACTATAAAATTGCAAACTCAAAAACATTGTAAAGTTCCCTCCCGACAATAGGATAGAAGAAGGGTTTGCAATTCTTAAACAATTGTCACTCGGTTTCAAAAGAATTTTACCGACTTTTCCAGAACAAGTACGAGTATACTCTTTTCTTTCTTTTGACGGGTTATTTGTACATACATTTCGAAATAAATCTGCTAAAATCTCCTCTTTTTTCTTGCTTAAAGTTTGAACAATAATCTGTACATGTATGTTTTCGTGCCAAACGGATATATACAATTTATTATATATGAAAAATACGACCACACCCTGAATGAATCTTCTTCATTTTGCTTATCATCTACTTATTTCTCATCCTTATCCTTATCGGGTAAATGTTGTTGCATTATTTTTAATGTCATTGAAAAGTAATAGAGAAAGAATCTCATCTTCTTGTCGACTATTTGCTTGCTTCGGCCCTAAGGACAAGAAGTAGTTGTATGAGTAGTTTGTTGGAATTTGTCCAAACATAATGAATGCACATTCCAGAAAGAAAGCTCTTCATATTTATGACACCCATCTCGCAGAAATTATGACGATTCTCGGGAGAGAAGAGATCTTGAGGATGTTAAAACATGAACTCGTTTATTTCTTGAATTGAAAAATTCCTGGAACATGTACATACATTCACACTGCAAAATGCGTTTGTAGTAGTTATTATGAAACCGCTAATGGAATTCTTTAAAAAATGAAAAGGTTTTTTCTTAAAGAGAGATGTGCAGTATGTTAATGAGGAGATTCCAATTCTGTGCAGATTTCAATTTGCACTTGCGCTTAATAAGATGAAGTTCAAGAATTCCATTTTGCATTCAAGTGCGAATTAGCACTAAATAAAATTGCTCGTAAATAAATAGATGAGGATTGTGCTCCGACTTTTATTCTCTATCTTAACTTTACATAATTTTCTCCAGCTGTCTTTTTTAACATTTCGATTTTTACTCGTCCCTTCGTTCGTCATGGCTCATCCACAATTAGTAATCGTTTCAATATTACAATACATCTGACACTCGTTTCAGATCAATAATCGATACAAGTACGCATCCATTAGAGAAATTCAACCCTTAAAAATATCCGGGTGGTTTAGTTACTTTGGTTTGGTGTAGTGTATCCTTCGTAATGCATGCATGTGTCGTAAAAAGTCATTAATTTTGTGTCCATCCATCCAATCCCTGTCATCCTTTACGACTCCCACTTAAAAATCACACTTCAACCCCATTAAAAAAAGTCATAGTGCTCATCTCCAGGCTACTCTCCTGCATTGCAGTGACAGATGCTTACCCAACTCACCTTCATTTCAAACGGAGAAGAATTGTAATAATTAGAATTTCACACTCCTTTGCTTTCATTGACCCAGACTTACATACATTACACGATAGCAGAGGAAACGATCCGTCATTTCGAAAATCTAATCGAATCCAGACAATCCAGTCCAGGATATTATATTCTGCATTTTGTAGTGTCAGATGATTTATGTTCAAGGGAGCATCCCGCTTTGTTATTAAACATTCGGCACATGTTCGCTACATTACAACCATTCCAGATCTATTTACTCTAATAACGAACCGCAACCTTAACACATAGAGAAAAATGTAACCCTTTTTTTATTTTTTATATTATTGCTATCAGAGAAATTACAAAACATTCGTTCATTTCCTTCCATTAGTTTAACGTTAGGTTTGAGAGAAACCATGACCTCAGTAAATCCTAAACTTTGTTGTGACCACTTTGAATTTATTACTGGATGGAAACAAAAACACTTTTGCTTAATGAAAAATAAAACATGTTATCTACTTTAGTTTTGTTTTTTAAAAAGACCGGTTTTCATTCATTCGTTTATGCGAGCAATGTGGACCACTCCTCATTTTTTTTAAAAAGTCGTTAAGAACAAACATTAAATATTTTTAGGAGAGAGAGAAAGATGCATTGTGTCCTGTTTTGTGTTAAAAGAGAGAGCGGGTTAGAGAACGGGTGCAATGCGCTCTGGATGCAGTTTTAAAATAAATCCGAACCGGGTTGGATTTGCCCGTGACGAGTTGTTTCTATTCTTAGATGATGAGGAAAAAATCGGAGTGATAACTCATCACTGTTTTAGCTAGATGCGTTTCTTCTTTGGCCGTCGTCGTTTTTTAAGGATGGGTTTGAGATGCAGTTGAAAAGTAAGAGTTCTTTGAATTACGCTGGTTATTTTAAATTGCATTTTATTTTATACTTGCATTTGCACTTTTGATGGAGAAATGGAACTGTCGAGAGCAAATTGATGGAGCGTTTTTGAGGAATTGATGAATACATAAAATATACTTCTTCTTGACTTAAAGTGTTACGGTAATTCGCAAAGAAATGTTGTATTCCGTTCTGAAAATTTAAAAATGTAGCCAAATCTACTCTTCATTTCTATTCATGTAAATAAATTGCATCCAACTGCAGTGCATATTAATATCCATCATCTGATGGATGAAAAGGAGAGGAATGTCCAAGAAAAATAAATCGTGATGATGATCTTGACTGGTTTGATCTGTTCAGTTCTGCTCTGGAGCCATCTCATTCTTCCCGCAACCACCCCAAACTTTAACCCTATCATCTACTCTTATATTCTATTCTATTCAAAAATGCATGATATAAGATGAATACAAGATGAATGCATGAGGGAGAGAATGCATCTTTCTTGTCTGGTCTGCAAGAGTGATTCCGCATTACAAGCAAGGGTGGATGTATGAAAATATTCCAGAAAGTTGCTTAGATCTGGATAAATTGGAGTAGAAAGGCAAAAGTCAATTGAGAGAGATGAATGGACAGAGAATTCTTCCTTCCCCTCTTTCCAGCCAAACCATGCCACGAGGGATCACATCATCATGATAGAAACTTCAAACAAACCCCAAACTAGAATACTACAACCCTCTCCCTTTTACCCTCTTCCATTTAAGAAGGACATCTTAAACAAGAAGAAGTACATCTTGCATGAAAATTTGAACTTTGTAAATGCCAAATCAATAGCTTTTGTACAGAATAATAATAATCCTGGATGGATGGTTGAATGCACTATGACATTGTAAAGTTAGCATTTTGAGTGACACGAATAATGTTGACATTGCATTCAGGAGCAAACACACACAGTCCCACAATCACATTACATTAGGAGACAATCAATTCAATTCCGCACTTTCTGTGGAAATACGACACTTGTTCATAAATTGTATGCATTTATTGCTTATGCAAAGAGCAAATATTAGCAATTTCCACTGTACTCACCCCTCTAAATGGTACCGCAATTATTCGAATGGAATGGAACTGTGTTTCCTCCATTAAAGTGACGATTACTTTACTTGGGAAATTCAATTGAAAATGACTACTTTAAAGGACAAAGTCGGTGTGGTTCTGTACACTCTTGTAATAACCATGTCGTTGTACTGTGTTAACTTTTGTATATCTGAAATTTGAGCTTTAGTTTGGTTTGCTATGAGCAATTTAACGGGGAGAATGGGTCCCTTGTTTGTCTGTACGCACACCCTTCTCTTCGTTTCGTAATAGACTCGTTGTTTCAATTCAAATATACGTAGAAATGACATATGATCCGTAATATTTCATAATTTTGTACTTCCCTTCATTGCACGGGTAATAATAAGCAATTATTTGATATATTATGCATGTATCGCGCCACTAATTTGAAACCATACATACCTTTTCTACCCGGGTACGTGGGTGGGTAGGTGCAATGCGGGTAACTTTGTCCATGGGAGGATGACAGTTGTACGAAATCTGTGGTATGAATCTATTCTATTTATCTCCTGCAATTTTACGACGGCTACAAATTATCCTGTCCGAATTCACTCCCCTCCTTTCACCACATCACAGCACCGTTATTATGGGATAACAGAAAGCAAAGTAAAATATAAAATGAAAATAGAAACACATTACATATTTTCACGTGTGGAGTGGAGAAAGGAAATGAAAGATGACATTTAAGATTTGAAATGTAATTTCACACCTCATCTGTACCAAAATGTTTGCATTTGCATATTATTATTACTCTGCACTCAGTCAACACTTATGTATCATTAAACTAGAAATTGAAAAAAATAATATTGGGAGAAATTTACTAAAATTATTGATTGAGTTGGAAGAAAGGAAGTGCACACTTTGCGTCGGTAACTTTCCCACAATTAAGTAGGCAAAGCAAGGGTGGGAATGAGTAAAGTAAAGCATCGCGTGATAGGGACACAATATTGTAACTTAGTGTGTGATTCCCTTAAAG
>JAQFZJ010000695.1:0-18872 GCA_034695645.1 Folsomia fimetaria
TAGCTGCTGCTTGACTGCTGTGTATGTATGTATGGGGAAGGATGAATGGGTTCAATTCGTTGACCATTGTGGCGTTGAAGAAGAAGAAACCGGATCCTTGAGTTGTATAGTACACACTTTGTAAGGGTGGGTGGTGATAGTGATGGTGGTGGGTGTGGGTCCAGATGTTGTGTGTTTGTGCATACAGGAAACTATGCGGTAAAAGGACGGAGGACGATGCTTGGTGGTGGATGATGTGACGTGATGGACCATTGTATTGTATTGTGTGTGCTCTTTCCTCCGTCGTCCGTCCTCCCATACTGTGAGAAATGGATGGCGTTGGCGGAGACAGAGTTTCTCTTCTTCTCCTTTTTTTTTAAAAAAAGAGAAGAAGTGGTAGAGAGAACTTAGAAAAGGCCCAAGTGGGTGGATTCCTGGTTGGATATGAAGTAGTAAACTGAAGTTTGGTTTGGTTGACTGGAAGAAGAAGAAAAACGAATTGGACAAACTTTCCCCTCTTCAATGTCCATCCAACGAAGTGGTTTGTTCTGGGAGTTCAAAATCTAATCCGTGTGTGATGTTATGTTATGTTTGAGAAAAAAAAACTCCAATCTCTACACACACTGACAACTTGTGCAGTAGTATAAGAAACAACTTTATGTGGGTATGCAGCACCCCGGACTTTCCCCCTGTCTCATAATTTGCGGTGGTGAAAGGAAAGAAAAAAGAGGAGAGAATTCTTTCTATTTCATTCTCTGGAAGAAAAATCAGCTAGGTTGGATCGGGTTTTCTTCTCATTTAGAGTTTACACAGAAAAAAACTGAGAAATAAAGTCTCAGAAGACTTACTTAGTTTGGGAGGTGTTTTAAAAGTCTCCTGATTACACATACATTATTACATACGTAGGAGAGAGAACCTATCTATATCAACCTACCTACCCACCTTATTTAGTTGACCTGACTGACATACGAGTTGTTGGTTTTTGTCCTATTCGAATTCGGAATGGAATGGAGGTGGCAGCCACACAATGAAGTCATCATCCATTCCTACCACCTTCCTTCCTTCCTCCCTTCCTTGGAAAATAAAACCATACGTTTTGCAACAAGCAAGCAAAGCAAAGGTGGAAATGGAATGAAAGTTTGTTCCTTCTTGGATTTCTTAACTTGAGTTGAGTTCAGTCGTCGTAAGCAGAAGGAACCAAACCTAACCACCACCGACCGACCTTTTCTTTCTTTGAAATCGTCCAAAGTCTCCAATGGCTTCTTTTGAGTAATGTTACAAAGAACAAGTTTCCACCTTTTTTACACTCGTCTTCTTCTTCCAACAACTCTGTTAGTCCAGACTCCAGTCGTCGTCAGCATCAGAGAGAGAGAGACCCTGATATTCTCCCTTCTTCTTAATGCACTTAGACAGCCTATATCACCTTCGTCCATTCCATTCCCTAGCTGTCCACCATTTACTCTACTTTTTCATTCATTCAATCTCTCCTAGCTTCGTCCTGCTCTCTATTATCCAATCTCAACTCTCAACTTTTCTGCATTTTGTTGAAATGGTTTGAATTGGACCCACTTATTATTTGTATTCTTCTCTTATTTGTGCCCTCTTTCCTTCCTTTTGGAAGGTTGGATTGGATTGGAAGGAAGGAATTCAATCGCTCACAATTTCCAATTCAACAAACAAACTCAACAAAGTAGATTTCAACAACAACTACCATGGATTTCATTTCTCTATTCCTTCTAAAACCACAGCCAAACCAGAAGGGAAGAAGAAGAAACCGAATAGCAATTGAAATAACCTGAACTGATGATGACCTGGCCTGGCCATGTAGGGTAGTAACATAACGTAGCAGCTATAACCAGGCACCACAGGAATGAAACCCCCCACGGCCAACATGTTTCTTTCGGAAGAAAGAGAGAGACTCATGAAACATGTCCTGAAAATTGGAACTTCCAATTTGGAAGGGCTTCTAGTTAACAAAAAAAAAGAATTCGGATTCTGTTCTGTGTGTGTGTCGAAAAATTGGGCTTGCTTTGCTACCATCACATCACGGGAATCCTGGCTGGCTGGTTGGCCTATTAGTTCTTGTGCATATGTGAATGTGACAAGACCACAAGATAACATAACAGTCATGATCATCAGTGATGATATGGTGTGGTTTGGTTAGGTTGGTTAGGTTTCTTGCATTATAAGTTAAGCTTTTCATTTTCAAATTGTGGTTTGGTTTCTCCTTTTCCCGTTATGTTTTATGATGATGATGATATTAGTTGGTTTGGTTTAAGGTTGGTTTTTGGTTGAATTCATTTTTGGTTGCGTATTTTCGTATAATATACAGATATACTCACCTACATTCTACAATGTTTGCAAAATGCTGGTTGGTTGGTTGGCTTGGATGACGATAATTTCATGTGTCACGACTGTTTTTGCTCCCGGCGTTCTCCTTCCTCATCTTCCATCTCAATTTCTGTGTCACCAATCTCTGAGCCCAGAGACCACGATCTCTACCATCTCTCTCTACCACTGGTGTTGTTATTATGGGCACGTTTATATTGCAAATCTTCCTTAATTGGTTATTACCTGTGAAATGAAGAAGGAAAGGAAGGAACGCTGCTTGCAGAATTCCTTCCTTATGCCGGAGGACAATAATAAAGTAAACTTAAAAATTACTTCTTCTTATTTGAGCTCTTTTCTTCTTCTTTGCTTCCTTCCATTTCTTTGCATTAAGGAGGACAGAAAATCTGGAACTGTGTATGTCTGTCGTGTTGGGCAGTTAAATTGTAAAAGGTGGCCAGAGGGGATGAAACAGTTATCAACTTTTTAAATGGGGCAAACAAGGATCGCTTAGGGAATCCTTTATTTCATGAGAATGTCCTATGTCATGTGTGTGTGTGTGTAACACAAACCACAACCACCATTAATAAGTACATACATACATGCAGCGCAATGTAAGCAATGCAGTTTATAAAACAGGAAGAAGTTGAAGAAAAGAGCCAACTGTGTAAGAGATGATGGTTGAAATGGTAGATTTATGGGATCGAGGTCCACTCCTAGGAAAATAAAATAAAACGAGAGGAAGGAATGTCGTTGATATTCTACATAATATGAATACTAGACATTCATTCTGTACAACTGTGTCGTTGTCGTAGAGAGAAGAGGTTAATTTGGGGACAAATTTATTTATTTAGTCATCTCGTTTCATCGTCGTTCTTGGTGGTTTGGTTTGGTTTGAGGTACAGGTGGTCTTGTGTGAGGTCGTCGGGCTGTTGTTGGAGAGGAAGGATTGATGATGAAGATGAAGTGAGTCGTTTGGTTGTCGTCCTGTTTTACCTTTAGTTTATAGTTTAAGTTAGTTTAGTTTAAGGTAAGGTGAGGTGGGAATCTGATTAGCCGTGTCGTGTTGTGGACACATATCATCATCTCATCCCTCAGTAAAGTAATGAAAGAGAGGATAGGATGACAGATCCGCTGCGCTGCTCCTCTTCAATTTGGTTTGTGTCTGTGGTGTGGTTTTTGGTCGGAAGTGGAATTATACGTATACGAAGGGTTCTTCTATATATGCTATGTATGCTATATTGTTGTTGCTTTTTGGTAACATGACACTCCTAAGTAAGTAAAGTAACGGATGGGTGAGAATAAAGAATGAGAAGGAACCTTTCCATAAAAATTTATTTTTAGAGGGTACTTACTGCACTGGCCTGCCCTCCCTGCAATGCAACCACCACCACCACCACCCGTCTTGAGAGAGTCATTTCATGTTTCATCTCATTAGTTTATGAGGCTGGAGTTAGTTACTTAATGACGAAAGAGTGGGGGTGGTGGTGGTATGGTGGGTATAATGAGACTCCCTCTCTCTCCATGTGTCTCTCTCAACTCAACCCTTTTTTTCTTCTTTCTTTCTTTATTTCTCTCCTCATCCTTGTAAATTACGCCGCCCTGGTCTCATCTCGAGGGAATTGTGTTGATATACACAAGCTACCCGGAACAGATGAGGAAGGATGAGAGAGAGAGATGTGTGTATCTTTTGCCTTGCTCCCTTTTTCTCTCTGCTGATCTTGTACTTTTGAATTATTTCCTATTAGATTAAATAACTGCTTCACTGACTCAAGCAAGCCCACTCTGGATGGGTTGAACTAACTGATGGATGCAAATCTACAGCAATCTTCTTCAGACGAAAGCGGACGACGACTGACTCATATGTATTATCCTCATGTAAGAGCGAATAAGGGCGAATAAGGCTGGCTGACTATGGGGACTACAAAGTTGATTAGACTGGAGGAAAACAAAATTAGTATGCAATGTGATACGGTTTTTCATGAGTGAAATGAAAGGCTGAGAGAAAAGAGACCAAAGGTATTCCTTAGAGGAAAAGTGGGTAGAGATACAACCAACAACGGTTGAAAAATGAATTTTAGAATTTCCATCTCTACCACTTCATCACGACGATGGGATGGATGATGATGATCATGTGGAATTTCTAGGCAGGGAAGAAGCCCTCCTAATTCCCGCATGGATCGATCTTGTCCCAGTTATGTATGTGATGTGATTGATATACAGAAGAACATTTCACATGAATTCATTTCTTATTAAGGTTTTGTTGATGGTAGTCAAGTCAGCTACGGAGTCATTCTCGTAGTAACTAATCATGTCTCTCTCTGGTGTGAGAAGATGGATATGTATGTACACACTTTATTTTTCGCCTTCTAAAAAAATCACAAAAAAATGAGCGGAAGGAAATATCTGTGTAAATGAACAGATGTGAAATATATAGCAAGCAAAGCAAGCACAAAACAAGATGCATAATTTCCCTGAGTTCTTTGCCTTAAAATCAGAGGAATAATGGTGTAGAATTTAGAATGAATTTAGAATCTTGTTTTAAGGGATGGAATGCATGAATGAATGAATGGATGAATGGCTGCGGATAAGAGGAAGAAGAAGAAGAGGGTTGAGTTAAAGTGAGTGAGAAAATTTCGGTGTGAGGTTGAGAAGCACTTCAAAGAAGGAGTTAAATGCCTCCGAGAAAGAGAGAGACATACGATGACATAGTGTCGGCAAAATGTCATCTGTGTATGTCCAAGAGAAGGATGAAGAAGGGGGACTAAAACTCTCTGCTGCTCCTCTTATTAAATAAATGCCAAAGAGAAAGATGAGATGGGCAAGGTAAAGTAAAAAGTGTTTCTTCTTCTTATTCTTGCATGCATACATAGTTATGCAATATCTGAAAGTGCATTCATATCTTCTTCATCCACTCACTACACCCCTTCTCAAGTCAGTTGAGTAAGTAAGTAGCGACGACTCTCAGCCAAGCGGTCAATAAAGTCAAATTAAGAAGTTGAACTGAAATAGTAAATGCAAAATGCAAAGTTGTTCAAGAAGGAAATAAGGAAAGCACTCTTCTTCTTTCATCCATCCATCCATAATGTTATGAATGCATTTTGAATGGAGGAAGAAAGAGAGGAGAGGATCTGCTTCTTCTTCTTTTTTTATGCGTATCACTTTACGAGTAAAGATGTTAAAGTAAAATACCATGTGATGTGCTCTTAAGATGAAAATGTGTCGTCGTCGTCGTCTTCGTCACGGACCTTAAAAACCTTAAAAAAGTAGAAGTAGTCTCTCTCTCTCCCTTTGACTCATGGCTTTTCCACTTTTATAACATTTTTCCTTCAGAATTGGATGGATGAGATATCGCGGCTCCGTTCTTCTCCAGTCCAGCTATGTACAGCTTCTACTTACTACAACTATACTGTCTGGACTGGAGTATGTGTAATCCTGGAGAAAAATATGTAAAATAGTGAATAGTGAACCAAAGTTATGATGAAATATTTGGATGGATGAGAAAAAACGAAATAAAGACGCATTTTACACGGTTACCACCACTATGGCACAAAATATATACACAAACACACTTAAATACCACCAGCTTTCTCCAAAGCTAGAGAAACAAAGGAGAGAAAGTGTATAGAATAACGTGCGCTAAAATATTTTTTTTAGAGCACTTGTCCTCAAATCTGAAAAGTTGTATCTCTCTTCCTCTCTTTTGGTGTGGAATGGATGATTATGTCCTACATTATTATTATACAACCTGGTCTTCGTGTATGTATGTATGTATGTGTGTTTCTGATCTTATGACATCTTTTTACCTCATTTTTGTTTCCAAATGTAGCAATGAAAGTGGTATGAATGAATATGGTGGCTGAGCTAAACGTTAAAATTTCCTCTCTTTCTTTCTTTCTTTCTTTCTTCTGTCTTTTCCTTTGACTTCCTTTCCTTAATACTTCCTTCTCTACTTACTTATGTACTACCATTTGTATAGCATATAGGATGACGCATATACTTTCTCTTTCCATAATATCTCTTCCATGACCGGATGGAAATGTCCCTTCTTCTTTTTTTTCTCTTTGTCTTTGTAAAGTCACGAACAGGAAAAATTCTCCGGAACGACTTATCTTATTGCTGGCACAAGTGTAAAAGTGAAGTGGTTGAGGACGACTTTTTATGCGCCTCTTCTCTCACACTTTTCAAACAATGTGAAGATTGTGAATGTGGCAGTACTGCTTCTACTGCGACATGCATACGTACTATACATACATACATTCGCACATGTTGATGTTATGTTATGGATGGATGGATGGAGGCAAAAGTCAGCAAGGAAGAAAGTACAAGTACTAGACTTTTTAGCTGTGCTTCACTTCATCCAGGTCCATCCAGTGCCAGTCCAGCAAAAGATGAGATTTTGCTCAGTCGGCAAGCTCTGAACTGAACTGAATCTACCCGGATTTCCACAAGTACATATGACACGGATGAATAGAAATACTAAAACAGAATTCATAGTAGTGCTTTCTTTTGCTTTGATTTGGTTGCTGCTGCTACTGCTATTTTTTTTTTTACTTTTACTCTCTCGCCTACTTCTATAATATCAGAAAGCTATGTATGTGCATACTTATAAAAGGACAACTCTTTTTCGACTAGTTGCTTTGGTTTTCTGTATGTTACTTTCTGATATACTACTGCTTGGAACAGCATTATTATTTACGAATCTTGCCTCTGTTTCTTTCTTTTTTCAACCTGAATAGAGAAATGTGAGTGAGTGAGTGAGAGAAGCAAAGTAGGAAATAAGTTGAGCATGCTTGAATAAAAAAAGCGTGGCTGGAAGATTTTCTGTATTGTATTCTTTTTCTTGAGAGAAGAAGGCGAGGACAAAACAAGCAGTGAAATTTTATCGGTGTGAAGAATCTGTGTCAAAAAGTCGAGGAGCACAGGCAACATACACATCTTTTTTGGTAGAGATTGTGTCTCTTTTTTTTTAGAATGTTATGTTATGGTCTGGCCTGGCCTGGCCTTGTCGCCTTCCTTCAATCTTCTCTTGTTTCCTTTTTTAAGAGAAAAACGATCCCCATGTTGTCTCATTGTATGCATAAATTGGTGACATGCATTCATGGTATGAATGTGTTACGTATTGAATGACATGCATGCTGATAGGTTTGTTTGTTCGGTGGTGGTGGTGGTGGTGTGGTGGCATGCATATGGTTCTAGTGGTTTGGTTGGTTAGTTGACACAACTCGGGATAATGTCACACAAAAGAAGGAATCCCTTGTTGTCTTGTTTTTTGGTATAGGCGACTGATGAAGTGCGTATGTGTGGAATATAATGGAAGTTGTTGTCCTAATTCTTCTTCTACAGGACAAAACAGAACAGGACAGTAGGACAGGACATGAGATCTCATCTCCTAAGCTTGTCCGACGTGTAATTCATCCGAATAAAGAGAAAAGTTGTGGTGTGGTAGTGGTGACCTTAGTCCAGTCAGTTCAGTGGAGAGTGAAGTAGAGTGGACACTATGCAGTATGAAGTTATTTTGTACTTAGTTGGTTAGTTTGGTCTAATTCCGCATCCCTTCTGGAAAACATCAGTTGTTTTACTTAGCAGAAGAATGGACCACTTTCACTTTGTAGAGGCATTTCTCTATTCTCTTCTTAGAAATCTACATGCGTTATTTTATTAGCTATGCTATGCCCACCACTACCATCACCGCTTTAGTTTAGTATCAGAGTCGTTGCCATTAAGAGATTTCTTTTTTTGGGTTCTTTTGTTCGTCGTGGGAGGAGGATGAGTGGAGTGAAAGGAAAAAGTATAAAGTGCGGAAGAGATTGGTATAAACCAAGTCATTTGATAATGATAAGAAGAAAGAAAAAGCCGACATGGTATGAACATCATCAGCAGGGAAGGATGAGACCATGTCATTCATTTCTGGTGGTGGGAAGGGAGATAGAAAGTGTTTCTCCTCTGCTTTCTCCCATTTCGTCCAAATAGAGACATGTAGAGGAAGTTTAGTGGCTGTCGAGTGTGCAATTCCCATTTCCTATTTGCATGTCCCACAGGTTTTAATTATTCACGGGAGTCGAGAGGATGAGTTTTGGTCCACATCAACCACACCACCACTACACTCTACAATACAGACAAATGCCACCACTGCCACTTCACAGCCAGCCTTTCATCTCATCTTTGCTCTAATAAAGAGAAAACGGGTGGGTTGGGTGCATTGGGTTGAGTTGGATTGGATGGACAACACTACAATTCCACGTCAAATCAAAAGAACTAAACTGTCAACCAAACCAGAACAATCAACATTGTATGTATGATGCATGTTTGTATACCTGCAGAATCACACACAACACAAAATGATAGTTTTGTTTCTTGCTGCTCCAATAATTCTCTCACAAGCATACCCGTCACATCAATGTATCTGTATTGATTATGTGATGTGGTGTGTGTGTGTGAAAATCAAGGTTTCGTTGATTTGCTTTCACTTACTCATCCTTCCAAACCAAAACCAAACCAAATCATTCTCAATTTGAATCTCAGTTAGTTAGTGAAAGTGAAAGTGGAAGAGAGAGAGAGAGAGAAAGAACAAGGATCAAATTATTTTCTCTGTTTTCTCGGTTTTCCTCCCATTTCTGTCATTATGTATTGTTGTTTCCCTTCTTTGTCCCTCTCTCTCTCTCTCTCTCTCTTTGGTGTGAATGGAACATCTGATGATGCGGGAAGAAAATACAGATGATGGCCTAAATTTTAAGGTTTTGTGATATAATTCCTTCTCGTCCTCCTTATAATTACCCAGAGAGAGGAGAGAGAAGTATTTTGACACAGTAACAATGGGAAATGTGTCTGATAATAATAATGCTCTCCTTCATTGAAATGACAGAGACGAAGAGGACAGCTTATACACCTCTGCTGCTGCTTCTTCTTCTTGTGTAAAATACAATATACTTATAATGGAATAGTTTTAGTTTTCTGTTTGTGCAATGATTTCTGCAATCCGTTATTGTGCTGGTTCTATCAAGTGTTGGTGGTTGTGAGCTTAATAATAAAGGATTGAATTGACTGAGTCTCTCTCTCTCTCTCTCTCTTTGTTCAATTAAATACAGAGAGAGAGAGAGAGAAAGTGGAAAGAGTTGACGGCCAATAGATCACAGGCTGGCTAAGATCAGAGAGAGAGAGAGAGAGCAGTAGTGGTGGTACATAGTTGCTGATGAAGCGTTATTGTTAGAATAGCACTAGTGTAGTGTGTATAAAGTGAATCCGGTAATGAAGAAGAATCCAAGAACTAATTGAGTTTATCTTTTTTCTATTGTATGTTTTTGCAGAAGACTGACTGGAGTAAGAAGACGACGAACTGAGAGAGAGAGAGCGTGGAGTGGGATGGATTGGCCTCTCAATTATCATTCCAAAGGGCGACCAAGACCCAAATATTTGGTGGTGGACCCATGGAATTGGACATGGCGAATGGTGACGTCTTTTGTCCTCGTTGTAACATTTCTTGAACCTTTTCTCGTTTTGGGGGGCGAATCAAGTCCTCCTGTCGCGGATGTCGAGGATCTCTTCAAAGGTAAGACAGACACCAACTCCATTATCATCATCATCATCATGGATGGCTGGATGGTGTATCCGTCCATTCTCCGCAAATTCTAACCGCTTGTGCTTGTTGTACTTTACTTTACTTTGTCCTGTGCACTTAACTTACCTTTCTTTCACTTTCACCAAACTAACCAAACCACCAAATGGATGGATGGTAGATAAAGTGAGTGAAGAGTGACACTGACTGACTGAGTGAGTACGTGTGGTGGCGTGGCACTCTTCAGGCGGGAGGTTGTCTTTTTAGCTGTTATTTTGGTAGTGTTGTGGTTTGGTTTGGTAACTGCCTGCTGTTAGTGTGGTGACTCACTTCACTGTCATCATGTCAGTCGCCCAGTCCGCACAGAAAGAAAGGATGTCACACCAACTAAACTACTGCGGCGCGTCTTGCTTCCTTATCATCATCAGCACCAGTAGCATAGCACCACACCACCAAACAAAACATCATCATCATCAGTAGAGAAAGCAGCAGCAGCAGCTAGCAGAGATTGAGTAAATTACACAAACACAGGATGACGACGAACAAGGACGACGTAAAGGAGGAAGGAAATTATTCCCCCGCCCTGTTTATGTCTCTTTAGGGAAGCATGTAAAAGGGAAGCATTTACCTAGAAAACCACTTGAAAGTGCCAAATTTGATTTTCTTCATGTTTTATTTCTTCACGGTGCTGCTTTCCCTGCTTTTCTCCCTTCTCCTTCTTCCATCCTTCTTGTCTTGTGCTCTAATTTCACTCCTGAACTGAACTGAGCTAGCTATGTATAACTACACACAATAATAATAGGAGTGAGCGCAGCCAGAAATGGAATGAGAGTGCAAGAGAACTTAATTAATGCAAATGTGCCCTCACGAGAGGATCATTGTGAAATATATGAAGATTGAGAGTGATGTCAAGTATGCGCGAAATGAAGGCGTCGTCCTTTTTGTCAAGTGGACGACGACTATACTTGATTCTGTTGGTTTATTATTGCATTGCATTTCTCAAACAGAGTGATGAGATTGGTGAGATTGGTGAGATTGGTTGGATGGTTGTAGAACAGTTCTAGTCCAGTGATCACCAAAAAGCAAAGCACAGCAAAGCAACCCTTGTTTCTCTCTTCATCCAACTTTTTGAAATAGGACCCTGGAGGAGACTGTAATGGTTTTCATCCCTCTCTGTTCTGTTCTCTTCTCTTGTCTGGTGGTGGTGCCTCATGATGATCTCATGCTCCGTCTGATCCCCTGAATTCTGTACAGCTTTACTTTACTTCACTTCACTCCATGTATTGACAGCTGGGTGCAGCAGGCCTTAAAAACTTAATGTTGTAAAGTAAGTAAGTAAATCCATACATGTTTCCTTATTGTGTGTCTGCAACATTCTTGGTTGGTTGTTGGTCTTGTGGGTCGTCTCAGCGGAAAGAAGTTGTTACTAGTAATCCCTTCTTCTTCTTTTTGTTCCCCTTCTGGCCTGGCTTTCACCCATGCATGCATGCTCATGAAGAAATAATGAACAACAACAATATTGAATCTTTTTCTTCTTCGGAATAAATAACGTAGCAGGAGGAAGGATGAAGCTGAGGAGGGTCCCCTGCATGAAAATTATTCAAGTCCTGTTCTGTATTGCATTACATTGCATTGTATCGTGCATCTTCTTTCTTGAAACAATAAATAAAGGGTTGTTCTCCTGGAGTGCATATTATTACGTAATGATGGTCCTGCTGCTGTCTGTGGTGGTTTGGTTTAAGAGAAGGAATTTTCAGTCCTTATTCCTTACCCCCGACTCATGCAGTGTTTTGGGTCAAGTGCTCCATAATTGATTGCACATATTATTGTATGTAAGGAAGGAGTATGTATAATTTAGGTTTACTTTACATTACACGAAATAAGAGCGTTAGTGAGGATGAGGGTGACTGAGTGAGTGAGTATGTCTTCTTGCACATTACATTAACTGCTTCTACTGGACATGTCCCACCAACAACGACCATATTATCTCTGGAATGAGAGCCATTTATAAAAGCGGAGATAGGAAGCTGGACACAATTATGCCGTTTGGAGGGTGCACTTACGTACCATTTCTGGCTTGAAGGGCTTGTTGCCAGCCCATTCCTCTCTCTCTCTCTTTTCACTACAGAAATAGAGAGAGAGAGAGAATGAACGTGCAACGTATGGAGAAAGAAAAGAGTGAATGGCTCAATCCCAAAGTGCATCAGATTGGTTGATGATACGTTGTTTAATGGGAATCTCATTGCAATGCAATTGCCATGGTTGGTCGTGGTGGTGGTGGTGGGGGTATTACGGAGACAGCTCACAATGGGTAATCTCCTTCTTCTTCGGGTCAAGAAGAGTTATGGACGCAGGGGAACATTGTCCCTATCCATCTCGTAAGGACTCATCTGGGACTGGAGTGGAGAGAGGAACAGAACAACAGCTATGTATGGCTAAAAGAAGATACCTGATTTACTATGGTGGTGGTGCGATGCCAACAATCAAAAGATTGCATCCTATTTTCTATACGGCTAGACAACCCCACTTGAATTTTGGTTGGAGGGAGTCAAACTTATACATACACAAGTAGTTGCTGCTGGTCTGGTGGATTGGGTTGTTCGTTGTTGATGTCGTTTTCTGAGCCCAAAGCCGGGTGACAAAGGTAATGAATCGGAAAAATGGAATTTATAAAGGATGGCTGGGCTCAGGATGAACATCAGAACATCAAAACTACTCTTATCCTATATATCCGCCGCCCCGCTTTCCTGGATCTCCTCGACCGACACGGTTGACCATGTGTGTGTGTGTATGTACTGGAGAAAGGAAGGGACAGATAGATCTGGACTAGAGATGACATTATTTTGTTTGAATAAGTGTTCTCTCTCGAAGGACGATGCGATACGATAGGATAAAATAGAAGAGCATCAGCCGTGTGGAGTTGAGTGGAATGGAATGAAAGTTAAATAAGTTGTTGGAGGATGAAGTGATAGAATTGTTGAGGAAATGGGGAACATGTGGAAACCAATGATTCAATCCATCCATCCATGTTCCTATCTCTAAAACCCAAAACCAACCCAACCAACTGAAAACTGAACTCAACTCGACAATTTCAAATCATTTCAAAAATTTCTATTCCTTCTTCATTTTACCCACGAATAATATGTATGTTAGAGGAGGAAGAAGAAGAGTGGAGTTGAGTGCTTCATATTTAGGAAAAGCTTCAAGTTGATTGCAATTTAAATCAAAATCATTCCACTTCCTGCCTCTGCTGCCTCCCAACCAACCAACCAACCGCCATATTCCACTTCAAAATAAGTATTCAACATTTCTTCAATCATCATCACCACTTCCATACCACGAAGGAACGATCCATCCATCCATATTTATAAAAAAATACCACTATCAACCTCACCATAAGCAACCTCTCTTTTCTTTTCTTACTATAAAATGCAAACTTTTGTGTAATGATTCCGTCCGAAGGGAAAAAAGACACGCTTTTCTAGCATCTGGTAAAGCATAGGCTTAAGAAGAAGAAGAACATCTTTTCCTTGCCTTCCCTTGATCCCGTTGCTTAAAACGACATAAAGTGCGAACAGCACAAGTAAAAATCTCCCCATTGTTGCAGAAATCATCACAATGCAACACTTTATTTTATTTCATATTCTTTTATTTTGGGTAGACATGTAAAAAAATGTAGGAGAAACAATGGGAATGGTTCACGACGAGTGTAAATTAAAATCCTGCCCGATTTTTAAGTTACTAAACTGGACGGACATAGGATTTTTAGTTTATTTTTCGTATTTGCGACTGATATGAGTTCAATTTAGTGCAGGTAGTGCATAATATGGGTTTAGTTAACTGTGCGTGGATTGGATGTCGTGTCGTGTGTGGAATAATTATTATTATGTAAAAATATGCGCACACATTATTTTTGTAGCATGCATTCTTCTCTTCTTCCTTGGATGGGTTGGGTTTATTGCTATTATGTGAATAATGACTCTGAAATTTTAGAGGGAAACAATGGATAAAAAATGAATGCGGAACAAGTCAAGCCAACCAACGCAATATTATTCATGGGAAGTATAACGATGCTATCTATCTATGTGGTAGTAGTAGTGGCGATGGTTTGGTGGGGAAGAATTCACTTTTCTAAAAAATGTGACACTCGTCGAATATTTAGTTGGTTGAATATCTACATAGGATGAGACTTTGTGCAACGGGTGCAGGAAATTCTACCCAAAAAGACGCCGAGGACGACTTGACATTGCATGCCATCATGTCAAGAACTGCTGTTGGATGTGTATGTATCTCGCAAAACGAGCCACTACCCTCTCCACCCACCCAGGCCAGGCCAGACCAGGACAAGGACAAGTTAAAGTAGGAATAAGAAGAATAAGAGGTCTCTGGTCTGGTGGCGTACGTGTGGAATAGATTTTTCATCTGAAATCCATAAAAGTGATAAATGGAGAGAAGGAGGACGCGAGTTACATCTCATTTTATTGTACTTGTCCCGAACTTTGTATTCCTCTACTGGTCTTTCATTCCACCTGGTCTGCTTTCACCACCACCACCACCACCAGGCTAAAAACTTCCACAATTTTCAATCCGCACGTCATCCCTCTTTCTTCTTCTTCCTCTAGAAGATGAAGGAGGAGTAGTCTTCTTCTTTACCATGTCAGCATTTGAGGGCCACGGGGGAAGGAAATGGCTGCAAGTCACTTTCTCTCTCTCTCTCTTGTCTCCTTCGTCGTCTTTTCCTTAAAGTAAAAGTGGGTGAAAGTAAGAAAAGGCAGGATTGGTTGTGTTCTGTGTTGTGTGTATCTTGATGGATGTCGCTTTCTCTAGCACAAAACACAACCTGCGCTCGCAACAACCTTCTTACATTTTACTTTACTTATATATTTCTCTTATTTTCTCCCTTGATGACATGAGAGAGAGAGAGTTGAGAGAAAATGGCTGGGAGGCAGACGAAGAGCAAGCTGATATGGACCCAGCTGTTGTTTTCTATTTGTTGTGATTGTATCAGATTTTGATTACCGGAAGCCATATGATTGTAGAAACGAGAAAAAGGAGAACAAAACAATGATGCCAAAATAAAGAAGGCAGAGAAACTTGCATGGTTATTCCGGTTACCTAGATGATGTGGGTTGTGTGTGGTTGGTTGAAAATTACATAAGTTGGCAGGTGGAAGTTTTCTCTAACCAAGCAACGAATGAAACCAAACCATCCATCCATGTTTGATTTCAGATGTGATGTGATCCCAGAGGCAGAAAAAAGCTTCATCTTTTCTGTCATGATTAGACTTGAAGTGGAGAGAAATCCTCGGAGAAATCGGAATTAGGATGAAAAAGACAAGTTGTTGTGGTGGTGGGCACACACACGGGATGATGATATGGATGGAGGGGAGGGTTTTGGGATTTGGAGAAAAATTGCACAGCTTGTGGCGTATATTTCATTTACGAAGTATTTTTCAAATCTAGTAGTTCGCTATCCAAGTCAGTCACTCAGTCAGACTGACTGAAGGAACAGGAAGAAGAAAGATGATGAAATATGTATAGAACGGTGCATGTGGTGTGGTTTCGGCAGTGGTGGTGATCGTCGTGGTAGTGTTTATAGTTATATAGTTTTGCGGAATTGGTTGGATGATCTGATGAAGATATAAAATGATCAGGCAACTGGGAACTCTTTGAGAGATTTTTGTAGCACAAGTTTTTGAAGAGTAAAGTAGTTTTTGAGAGTATGTGTGTGTGCATACCTCTCTCTCTCTCTCCATCCTGTTTTAGTCGTACATCTTCATCGATAAAAAATTGGTTGGATGGCGATGGCGATGGAATGGTTGTTCTCTCCATCCAGCAGAGCATCATTCATGAAGTAGTGTATGTATGTATGTAGTACATAGTAGTAAAATAGCAATCGGAATCGCTTCTTCTTCTATCTCTTTCCTCTATCCTCCCCCTCTATGGCATCACTCCGATAAATCATGACATAAAAAGTGCTTCAACTCAGCATTATCCATTCAAGAGATTGAGTGCGTGGAGCTATATTGCTTCCTCAAATTTGCTCACTGCTCTCTCGTCGACTATTATGATTCTCAATCTGCAGCAGAGCAACCTGTTCACTTCACGACGATCCTATCCAGCTAGTTAGTTCGTTAGTTAGTAGCAGGGCACAGGTCCAAAATGTCACAATTCGACGACACAACCAACCAACCTCTCAACTCGATCATCTTGCCGTTGGCATGCACATTGCAGTGAAGTCATGACTTTTATCACATAATATCTTTCAACAAGAAAAACTCTAAAGCAAAGCAAGCAAGAAACATGTTCAGATTTTATAATCTGTTTTACTCTGCAGTAAAAATTATTTAAAGTTGTCGTCATCTTGTAAGTATACATGTCGTCGTCGTTAGGGAAAAATTGGTAGAAGGAAAGAAAGAATGGTGGATGGATGGATGTAGTAGTATGCATGTAGTTAGGGTAAGTAAGTAAAGCTAGAAGAAATGGGTGTTGCTCATGTTACTTTCATTTGACAGTGTGTTTCAACAAAGCATTATTCATTCCATTAACTACTTGCTCTGCTTTCTTCTTCCCAAGAGTAAGTAAGTCCTCCTAAGTAAAGTAGCTCCACTCCAGCATCCTCATCCATCCTCCATTCCAGAAGAACAGTGCTACTTGTTCACTTTTCTGTTTTGTTCTGTTCTTCTTGTTCTTCTTATTGCCACCACTGCCACACCACCACTGCTTGCCATGCCACTCTTTAGCTTACTTACTTACTTACTTACTTACAGTTACATGATGATAATACTTTTCACTCTTACTTATTATAATGCTTTCTCTTTCTTGTGTTTGTTTGCATCCAGAATGCCAAGTTTTGTAATGAAGTGGATTTAATCTAAGCAAGTGTTTGCGTCTTGTTTATTTCAGATGAAGGCTTTCTTCGGATGTCACGGGGTGGAGAAGCATTCGGGAGACGGCCACCACCACCGCCATTAATTCTTGGCCCACCACACTTTTCTACGCAACCTCCACGCGTCGTCTTTCCCACGTCGGGTCAGAATAGTAATAGTATTAATAATAATAAGGAGCGTGGCAAAGGGTCAATCCCAAGAGGAGGAGGAGGAGGAGGTGACCACCACAATCTTGCGACAGATAGTACTCGTTCCAATGGGAGTCGACCTGGTAGTGGTGGAATTCGACCAGGTGGTGGGGATGACCAAGAGGGGAAACAGGACTTTGGTGGGGGTGGTCAACAATCAAATAATAATAATAAACCCTTGGCTAAAGATGTGAATGCAGTTTTCTCCAAAGTGGGGTCGTCCGGTGGTGGTGGTGAAATCGGGAGTGATTCAGATGCACATCCACTCCTTGGTATTACCCCAGCTGCACGTAAGTATTTTAATTAATTTAATAATATAGTATAATGTAATGTAAGCAAATGTATTTTAATGATATGAATTTTTGCAACTTCTTTCTTTTGTAGCTGGAGAAGCATTTGACTTCAATCCTATCCTTTCCAACCCTGCCGTGACTCGTATTTTAGCAGGAAGTTCTGGACGTATTCCCCAATGGGAGCCCACACTGCCTGATCTACATGGTAATAGTCTAATGAATATGCTTCTCGGCACCCATCCTTGCAATGAATGTGATTACACAAAGTCTTAAAACTGGGAGAAAGAGAGTGGGAGTGAATGAAATAAGAAAGCGAAGTCGGGTCGGGTGTTATTTTATCCAAGCAAGAAAGATGCAGTCCGTAGTAGTAGTTTTTGTACTTGTGCTGCACTTAGCATAATAACAGCCCTCCAATTCAACCAACCAACTATATAAACTTCATATAGTGTAGAATGCTGATGTTTGGATGGGTGGGTGGGTGGTGGTGGTAGTGGGTGCAGGAGGTTGAAAGGAAATGAGTTTCGTCCAGAATTTATAGTTCCGACTGACTCTTTCCTCTTCTTCTACTGGACTGGACTATGTATGTATATGCACCCAACCCACCCATCCAAATCCAGTCAAGTCAGCTAGAGAGCTTGAGAAGATACAAGCAAAGTCTTCTGCCCCGGTCGTCTTGGTCGTCGTCTTTCCATTTCCTAATTTTTGTTTCTCTTTCTCTGTTTTTCTTAGATCTTATACCGGAAGTAAACTACACAGTGGACCCTGGTGGCAGTAACAGTGGCAGTGGCAGTAGCAGTGCACGCGGCCATACTAATTCCTTTAATCCACCCAAGCAACCGGGCTTACCCTCCTCACCCGGTGGGAGTAGTAATAGCCAACATCATCATCCCACTGCTGGTGGTGGTGGTGGTGGAGGCAACAATCCAGTCTACGTCCCCTCTCCCGTCAATTCCAACCGTTCCCCGACCATGTACAATATGGATCAATTGACGAATAATATCGCCATTCCAAAACATGTCCTCCCAAACCCGAGCAATCTTGCAACTTCAAGAAGCACGATTGTTGTGGATGACGGCAATCATCGCGGTGGGGGTGGGAGTAATGATGGTGGGGACAACAATGGTGGGGGTGATGATCGAGATGAGCGCTTCATGAATCCAAATGCCCCCAATAACAACCACTTGGACGGAGAAAATGGTGGTGGTGCTGGACAAACGCATCCCTACTCTTCCTACGATGATGGGGATGATGGACTCAACGAAGAGTCGAAAGGCGTCCTGGGTGCGCAAGGAAAGCGCGGAACATGGAAAGGAGATGGACTTGATGGGAATGAAAGTCGTGATGGAAATGGTACGTTAAGATAAATTACTAATTTGTGGAAATGTGGGTGTGGATGAGAATGGTGAGGAGGGGGTGATATTGGTTTGATTTGATGAGTCTGAGTTCAATCGGTCATTATGAATAGATGGGGATCACCCCACACTTGTTTTTTCTTCGTATGATCTTACTCCTATCTTTTTTCTATGATTATTATAGGACCAAAGTACATTGTTTGTGATGCACTATGCGGCGCGTGGAAGCATCAGTGCAAATTGATGGGGATTCTATTTTCTATCACAAGTGTTCTCTGCCTCCTCCTG
>JAQFZJ010000696.1:0-18866 GCA_034695645.1 Folsomia fimetaria
ATTAAGAAATATGGAAAATATGAACCAAAAATTTTAATCTGCAAAGATGATAGTCATTTCCATGCTGAAAAGAAAATATGTGTCCCAATAGAAGAAGAGCTGGATTACGAAACATGTCTGCCAGGATCAGAGACGGTGTCACCCTCAACATCAGAAACCACAGTATCAGAAACGACAACGCCAGAAATGTCAACGTCTCAAACAACGCCAACAACGTCATCAGCATCCACTACTTCAGATCCCCCGGAATTCAATCCAGACTGCAAAAAATATAAAGATGGAGTATTTAGACCTGTACCTGGGTCACAATGTTTACAATATTTCAAATGCATTAAGAAATATGGAAAATATGAACCAAAAATTTTTACCTGCAAAGAGGGTAGTCATTTCCATGCTGAAAAGAAAATATGTGTCCCAATAGACGATGAACCACTAGATCCCTCGACTTGTCTGGATGAATCCACACCCTCTTCCACTATATCAACTCCTACAATAACCTTTGAACCCACAACACCTTCCTCACCCCCGTTTGACCCAGACTGTAAAAAATATTCCGATGGTGTCTTTCGCCCAGTGCCGAACACGCAATGTCTTCAATATTTTAAATGTGTAAAAAAGTCTGGCAAGTATAAAGCTGTAGTTAAAGAATGTGCAGAGGGCAGCCAATTTCATGCCGACCTGAAAATCTGTGTTCCAATCACTGAGGAGGATCCACTAGATCCGAATACTTGTAAAAGCGAATCGGACGTAATTTCTACTACACCTGAAGAAGATGATCAGACAGAAGATCCATCCTCAGGATCTTATGAACATTACGTGGAACCCAGATCTGTTTACGGTGGTGAGTATGACTTGTTAGGTTTTGATACGGATGTCCCAACAGAACAAATATTTTCCCCTCCAACGAACCGCAACCGCAGAAATGTAAATCTGACCATCGCAATAACAACTGAGGTTCCACCATCGCAACAACAATCCCCTCTATCTCAACTCCCCAAATCTAAAACTTCGACCACGACTGTTCCTCCCACCATTCGAGACTCTTTTCTAAATTCAAGTGACAAGTTTCCTTACATCGGCATCCTGAATTGTCCCTGGGAAGGAAAAGATGTCACGTTATTCACGGGCAAGTCCCCCATCAACATTGCAGTTAATTTCTTCCTCCACACTCTCCGCGCACAATGCCACATCAGCATAATGACAAATACAATCCGGTTATTTCAAAGAGAAATTGTGACAATGGACGCTGGAAATACTACGCATTTTAGACTTAATCTCAAGTCCAAGTTAATGTAATTTATTTCTTTTTAATTAATTAATATTTTTTATTTATTTCAGGGTTTTAATTTTTTAAACTTTTCTTTTCAGAAACCAAGTCGTTCTGAATCCGCTACAAAAGCGGGATTTCCTCTCTGCCATCTTCCTCGTGGCGTATTCGCAAGCATTCACTAAGCACTTGTCTCAAAAATCGCCATCGCCATCGGTAACTCCCAGCGTGGCCACATTGACCACCATGATCAACAAAATAGTGGGACTTCTTCGCGTTAAACAATTTGAGCGTCACGCCCTAAAAATTATGCTTGCTGTGACCTCCACCCTTCGCGATTGGATTCGACGCTTAACTTTGGAGAGTGAATGGTTGAAACGTCACTGTCAAAAGAGAGCAAAGTGTTCTCGACTAAAGAAACTAAATCGAAAAAGTCTTCGTCATCTTGAAACAATGTTGGAACAATTGTATCGCATTTCTTTTTAATTAGACATCAAAGTTATTTTTATTGTATTAATTATAATTAAAATAACAGTTAATTGTTTATACAGAGTTAAATTAACAATTTCCAAAAAGAACACAGCCATTGTGTTGAATATGAGAATACAGATATGAGAATGGATACGATAATAAATATTCTTTCATTTCTTTTTTAAGTAATTTCTTTCTTGTAGGAGCTACCACAGTCGGTTATTGATTGTTGAGTCAGGTAGATAATTATTATTATTATAGCCTTAATACATCTGTTGATCTCCTCAATGATTGAATTGGCACGCAATTTTGATCAAAAGTTTAACTAGATTTCAATTTAGCAGATACAGAAAGTACGAATCTGAAATATTTCTGTATAGTTAGATTTTGTTGTAAATCTGATACACATCTAAAGCCTATGAAATCTACACTAATTTTTTTCTACGTTTTTGCGTAATGAATATTTAAAATGTAGTAAAATAATATGTTAAAAATATAAATACAATTCTACAGTTTTATAAATGACGAGTATTACACAAAATAATTAGCTGTATATTGGCTTCTTATTCCTCGTTATAATAAGATCTTGAGTGAAGTGGAGTTAATGTGGACGTATATAACAATACAATCAATAGGAGGGTCGTCAAATCCTCCTGTCCTGATTCTGGCGTGGGCAAATATTTATAATCTCCTGTATTTAAAGATAGAGGGACGATTCTCGGGGATGTTTATGGCGAAAGGAGTACGCATAATGAGCCGGCCGATTGACGGGTTGTTTAGAAATGTTGGCTACCGTTGCTCCCATCGCAAACTCAAACCCTCGACAAAAGGTGTGAATAATAAACCAGAGCCAGATGGAGGGACCACTCCCATCCGACGATGCCAACAGACCCAGTGGACTCAAAAGACGGCTCAACTCCCCAATGCAAACCAATAAACCCAGTGCAGCCGTGAAAAATGTGAACTTGACGACTTTGTGGACCTATTCAAGTTTTTAAAAATGAATGCAATGTAATTGAATTGAATTGACGACCTGGATTCTGTCTATAAATAATTGCATAGATACTTACCTGATTCGACCTCGATAGTTTTCTTGACAAGCGATAATCCAATGCACTATATAAATTGGTAGGATGATTATTAAGAGAAATGAAGAGAAAGATGAACAACTGTATTATATCTTATCTCATATCTTACCTTTGATTGACGTACGCAATATGTGAGAGTATGGACTGAAATCAAAAATTTCTTTGTGAGCAATACCTGTAACGACATGCAATGATCTTTCTCGAGTACCTGGAGAGTGTAGTCCGCGCCTATTGCGGTGGACGTGGTGCTGGACACTAGCAGCGTTTCCGTCACCCCATTCCTAGCAAACAAAGCAAATAAAAAACTGGATTACTTCTCAATTCAATTTGTTCCTTTGCAAATTCTATAAAATCGTCGAGTCTCTTTTCCCATCATCAAATATTCATGAATATAGATTCAAAGTGTGTTTGTCTGTTTGTTGGTTGGTTAGGTTGGTCCCTATGCTGCTGCCCGGTTGAGTGAATGAGCACTCTAATCCAATCTCCAAAACTAAATCTCTGCCTCGATCCTCGATAACTCTCAACTCGTGACCTTTTCCATTATTCCATTGTTTGCACAAGTGGAGAAAGAAAGCTCACTCGTCACCACTTTAAAGCTAACCAAACCACTTGTTCAGCAAAAAATAGGGAGAAGAAGAATGAAATCGTCGTCCTCGACTCTTGAAGGAAGCTTTATTCCAAAGTGAATGGCCCAGTTTTGTTCGTTTTTATCTCCACAACCAACCAGTATAAAAATAAGACTTATAGTTTAACAGCATACTCAACAAATACTCACCTGCTGTCTGGATTGTTGCTTTCATTTCCGGCATCAAAAGATTTACGAGATGCCCGTCGCTTTTCCACAGATGCAGGAATCCGTTCTACACTTTCTTCGCACCAAGTCAACGATTTCTTTCGAGCTTCTGCTGCCGTGGTGGAATTTGAAGCTAGGAGTTCTCCTCCCCCAGAATCCCTTCGATTCCAGCTGAGTCGTCTCGCACCCCCTTGACCGGTAGGTAATCCACGTAATCCTGGCCCAGAACTCTTCCTCCGGGGTAAAACTGGACTCGGGGGGCGAACGTAGGTTGATGAAGATCGTGATGTAGTTCCACCTGCAGGATCAGCACTACCAGGACCGGAAAATGACGATCGAGGACTTTGCACGAGGGTTGGTATACCCCCACCTTGAGATCCGTTTCCCTCTGGCAATTCCGCTGCAAGATTAGTATTTGATGCTCCAATTACCCAATCTAATGAATACAACAAGAGTTAACTATTTCTCACGGATATCATTTAGCCTGGATGAATCCGAAGATGACACTGTATGATCGTGTTCATCCGTAATTTTGATTTTGGGTGTATCCTTGTCCTTAGATGAGGAGGAGGCATATGCCCCCACACCACCACCACCAGTGCCGCCGGAGGAGGATGCTTGAAGAAGCGTAGGGGCCAATGCGGCAGTTAATGATGACGCGAGATTCTGCCCACCTCCTAAACCCATCATTCCCATCCCGAATAAGTTCGCAATCCCTGCAACATTAATTAACATCACTCTTTCTGTGTGTCCAAATAATGTGACAATTAGTGCTCCGTTCAGTCCAACAATGTCAACAAGTATGTAGTAATCAACTATGCTTGTTAGTCACGAAAGTAAGTATAAAGCAGGGTGGCAGGGTGGCTATACATATAGTTGACATGATAAGAGCAAGAAATTCTCCCACTCTATTTTCCAACGAAGGGGTTGGGTTGCATTATTACTTTGATGTTTGTTAGTTTGTTAGCTTTGGAGAAAGTCGGTTGGTGGACTTGGAATGCTCATTAGTGTCTGTCAGGAGAGTCAGAGTCAGATGAGTGAGAGAATTGGAGAGAAATCTCATTACTCTCAACTCATCAAACCAAGCACAGACCACCACCACCACCACCTCACGTCTCAACTCAACTTTCTCCACCTCAGAGTCTGCTTTCATTCAATTCAAGTGAGCTAATTATCGTCATCCTTAAAGAAAAAGTAGATGATGATGATGATATACCTTTATCATTTGCGCCGCTGCCAGCTGTAGCCTCCATGGAAGAGGGAGTCGTACCCCCACCACTCAAAAGTTGCATCACTTGTTTCCCAGCCACAACAAATGAACCACAAAGAATGAATCCCCATGTCGCGAATAAAAGTTGAGTTACCATTTTCCCCACCTATTACATACATAAAATGGGTAGAACGTTAGAAACCTATGGTGTGGTTTTGTGATAAGGGCAGACAGACAGACAGATAGTGAAGTGCTTACCATAAGATCAGAATTGAGGCTTGCGTAGATGGCGGAGATAATGGCAGAAATGAAATGGAGTGTGATGATAAGAGACAGACATGTTTTCTTCCGAAATGTCTCCGGTCCCACGTCCAAATTCTAGATGAGGAAAAGGGAAGGAGTAGAGGGCAACAAACAAAGCCTTTTATAATGACTTCATCATCTTAGACATGTCCCACTATAACAATTTTAGTTATACACACACATTGCAACCCCACTAATAACACCACCTGAAATGGAAACATCTAAAGAAGCTCTATCTAATGACGCCAGAAAACAAGCAAGGCTAATTGCACTACAACTAAACTACACTAAATTACTAAGGGCAAAATGCTGTCCTTCTATCCATCTAGCATTTCAACCAAATTATGCTACTACTATAATTTTATTTTGTTTATCTAATAAGAAAGCTACAGAGAAATTGAAATAGAGAAAGTTTAGCTACATAGCGTGCAAGTGCAATGATGAGTGAGTGAATACCATAACGGGCGTGCTCTTCCACTCGGAAACAACGAAGAGCGGTTCAGTGGGTGAGTTTTGGCACAGATTGAGATGCGGTACGTACTACACAACAAACACAACACACAGTGATACAGATAATAGAAGGAGTAATAAGGATTGTATAATAAGTATATACAAAATAAATATACAGTATTATGAGGCTGTACATTGAGGGTGCAAATGTAAAATATGATGAAAAAATATACTGAACAGCAACTGAACATGAACATCCAACCCAAACACCCGAAACAATAACTTTCACGTATGCAAGTTAATTGAACATACTTGAGTTAATTGAAGAAACGCGATTTGGATGAGACTGAAAGACGAGATGAGGGCAGGGAAGCCCAAGTCCCAAAGTAGAGAACCCATGATTGGAGGCATCCTCTGATAACAAACATCACCAGTCCACCATGAAATGATATTATGGATGAGGACACGAGAAGATGAGATTTCACCCCTACATCCTTGTACATTTACTTTTTACTTACTTGCTCTAATCCATAGGGATCAATGAAAAGCACGGCAGCTCTAGAAGCGCCCAACAGACACAGAAAACTATTGATTGTCGTCATGTATGGTCGAGTTGATAGTTGAGATCTGAAATGGACATACAAACACAAATCCAATGTTGTGGTGACTGGTAAAATGATACATATGTACATATAAATAAGTATTTAATCCGTCTACGACTCACCTGAGATTGAGGATGGAGAAGAAAGAGTAGAAAGCCAGAAAAAAGAAAAGACAACCAAATCCGTATGCGTGCAGCCAAAACGCCCACCGAAGTGTACCCGCTGCTTCCTCCAGAGTGGGTCCATAGCTCAGTTCCAAGTGGGTGGATCCCATTGACCCCGACCCTGCAGATGGTGAAGAAGAATTGTCCTCCGATGACCCTGCTACCAGGTAAAAGTCGGAGGGTGAGTCCAAATCTATGCTGTTTTCGTCCATCATCTGCAAGGAAGAGAGAAGAAATAAACTGAATGAAGAATGCAATGAATGAGCAATCAGTAGTCTTGCTTTGTTCCTTTAAAAATACCAAAAGGATTATCATCGTCTTAAAAACAAAAGTCAAAAGAAGTATACATATAAACTCAACAAATGTGTAAATGTATGTACATGGCAAGGTTTGGATAAGTCTGCTCTTCTGAAGAAATGTGATAGGAACGAAGGATGAAAGAATGGAATTGGACACATACTTACTAACTATACATGCAACTATATTATTCTCCAGGGACCCGTAATCCCACACCTTCGTCTCAACTAATTCCTTCTTCTCGCAACACAGTCAACTAAATCACTTATATTCCAACCCTGGACTGTACAGGACAATTTAGGTTAACGTTATCTCCTGGATGTCAGACGGGTCTTATAACATATTCCACTGGAAGCAGATTTAGAACATTTCATCTGAAACATCGTTTTGATTTATTTTGTGTTTATGTATACGAATTCTTACTCATTTGACTTTTCAAATCTTACGTAGAAGCGATGTAAAGTGAGTACCTACGCAGTTACAATTTACAAGAAACACGTTATGGGATGGGATGGGTAGGATAACACAATTTTGCTATAATAAAACTCGACGACCCGGTGAAACTTGCTCTTTTCTCCGAAATAAAGCAACAAACTTTCTCCTTGATCATTCATTTCATCCTCGTTTCGTTTCATCCCTCCTTTTTTGAAAAGGTGTATAAAATTTTGGTATTCACATACACAATTGTTGTTTGATGTTCTACTTTTTTTTAGAATAATAATAAAAACACCCCACCCCACTTTCCCCTACGTGACGATGGGACTAGTGAATTGAGATATTTTGTTATTTCGTATTCATGTATGTATGTAATATAAACCTATAACAGTTGAGGGAATTGCTTCTGCTTTCTTTCTTTCTTCAAAAGGGGAGCAAAAATGGAAATTGGATTTGTTGTCTGAGCTTCCATCATGTCTAGCTGAGTGCAACTGAAAAGAAGAACTAGAACTGTATCATCGTCATCATCCCTGTTGGAGTTATACAGCATCCTCCTTTCACCAACCAACCAACACCACCACGACTCCACGACGTAATCAGGACTTAAGCAAACTCATTTCATTTCACTATGCATATAGATGATAGCTGCATGGTTGGCTGGCCGGATGCTAAGCCGAGACTTATTTTTCAGTTAATTTCAGAAGGAAGGAAAAGGAAGGAAGGATATAGAGGAAACTACACATGAACGATATATAAAGAGAGGAAGGATCTATCTTGTCTTCTTCTTGGTGGAGTGGACTGGATTGGATTGAAGAACAGAATGAATCTGTATTCACCACCACCCCACCGTCCTACTTTCACTTGTGCGCTAATCTTAAGCAGGACTTAAAAAGTAAATTGGATATGGCAACTAACTAAACTTCCAATAACATCAGTCTCTACTTAAGATTGTAATTAGGATGGAGCAACTTTCTCCAACGATCCGTAAATATAGACTGCGAGAAGTTCACAACTTTCAGATCTGTGCAAGTAAACCTATTGAACTATCTAATTGTAGGAATGATCAGGATGAGGATATTGTATTATTCACTCAAGTGAATGAATGCTTTCTTAAATCGTGCATCCCTGAACTTGACTTGAAAACTTTGTTGTTCGGTTCTCTCCTCTGTCTGATTGATTCTTATTTCTCATCAAGTCAGCTCAGACAGAAAGACGTCTGCTTTTCTCTTTCTCATTATTCACCACCAACTTCAACTTTCACCAACTCAATCCAACTCAACCATTATCAAGTCACGTTGTTATCCTGTTGCAGGACACGTGGTCAATATTTACGACACTTTCTCTCTTTTTTCTCTGAATTACAAAAGCATGCAGAGAGTGATTTGTGTGCACCATATATTCCATTCTGCACCTTCTTACGTGGATGCGGATTGAGTCGGTGGCGTGTGAAAGGAAGTCGACGTGGTGGCGGTGTGGTTGTGTGTGTGTGTGGTGGTAATTGTCCGACAGATGAATTATGGTCTCGTTCTCTCTGTCCTTGAAATGAAAGAACCAAGTGAGGATGTGAGTGAGTGAGTCGTTAGTTGCTAATGGATCGATGAATTCGTCTTTATACGAAACCTTAAAAGGGTGTCTACTGCCATAGAGAAGAGAACCCTCCTTATTGTCACTTCTTGTCCCTGCTGAATGAGGGTGGTTCATCTATAATTCAAGGATTGCATTGTCCAACCTCCACACCATTCAATGATGGGATGGATGGATGTGTGTGGAGTGGAATCGTTGCATTTATTATGGTCGACACTCTTGTGAAAATATGTCACCTTTCCTTTTGTATGCTAAATGACACGACTTCGACACGATGTCACAACAATAATGTGTTCATTCCCCTCACCATCGTCATCATCACCCCATTATTTTCTATTTTATCGTCAAACTGTAATAGATTTCTCCTCGGCTGCACACAAATAACTCAATTGAAATGTCAAATGGAATCCGCATTTGCACTGCTTTCAAACTAACAGTGAAAAACACAACAGAGCAAAGCGGAGGAGAGAGGTACTCCTCGTCGTAACTACACACACACAACGAAGGAAATATGAAATGGAATGAATACATAAAATGATAAATGTGCCCTTTGATTCGGTTGAATGCAATCAGAATGGGCCAATTAGGGAGGAGAAAGAGGAGAAAGAAGAACTACGGATACAGACAGAGCTAGCAGAGAGAAAGTGCGGTGTAGTGAATGCCCATGTCAATTTCTGGAAAGGCCAAGAATAAGAAGAAGATGAAAGTAAAGTAAATCATATCACAAATAAATGAAGGGTGAAATTATGACTTTGGTTTCCTCTCCATTCTCATTTCCATCACATGCGCCACAAGTAAAGAGCATCTCTTTTGTCCCGAAGGCAACATAACTAAATAAAAGAGAAATAGAATGAAAGCCAACTTCTGCAGTTCACCCATACCGAATATAATATGAGTAATTGTGCAAATTTGAGTAATTGTGCAAATTTGGACCCCTTCTAAGAAATGCTAATGAATCATCCTCATAATGCGAATCAGTTGGTGGTCGATTTATCCAAATCCAGTTGAGACGCACCTGTTGCCTGCTTGCAATGTATGTATGAGTATGATTTGGATCTGCTATGCTGTACTACTTTTTCCGATCAAGCATGCCACACACTACACGCTGTGTCCTTCTTTCTCTTTTTGTCCTCCTCCGAAGTCACGGCTTTTAGGATCACGGCCAATAAATCCTGTTTATGACCCCTTTGAGCCATTTTATCTTCTCAGCTAACATTGTGGCATTTCTCTCTCTCTCTCTCCAGGCATAATCAACTACTCTTACAGAACATTGTATTGATCCACTAAATAAACAGGACGGACAACTAAACTAACTAACCATATAAATATATGGGAAGAATATCTACAGGATGGATTGATGGATGGATATATGCATTCCCTCCCACACACTAGCAACACACTTCACTTATTTCTTTTTCAGACTCATAAATTCCAAAGGTTTCATCAACCATGCAGCCATACTAAATATACACACGAAGAAGACTTAGGAATGAATGGCTGTCTGACTTTTATTCTGTTCATCATGAAGAGAAATGAAACAAAGCTGTGTTTGTCTCTTTCTTTCTTTTCTTTCATCTCATTATTTGAGTCTTGTTTTATTTATTTTGATCTCTTGTTTTCTTGTTTGAGTCTGATGAGGATCAAATTAGGATGCCGAATAGAAGAATATAAAGAAGAACTGTTCTTCAATCAACTGAAAATTCTTTGATGTAGAATTTTTATGCAAGATGAGATGATGATTATGATTATAATGCATTTTACAAAACATGAGGATAATGAATACAATGAGAATATGCACGAATGAAGCAGGTCTGTATTTCTTACAGGTAAGGAAATAATACAGAATATTATAAATGGAATGAATTTCCATTCTCTCATTTGAACTATATCCAGACAATTTTGTAAAGCCCGAGTGGTTACACAAAGGAAATAACATTTTGCAGTGAAAAGAAACAAGGCAAATTAAATCTTCACCCGTTTATCAAATTACTTTTACTTGCATCTCGTATGTAAATTGAGAATAAGTTTAGTTTCATGGTTTCCTCCCAGCCGGTGGGAAATCGTACTTCGACAAAATGAAGCCAAACCCAACCCAACTACCCAACTTTACTAAACTAAATAAAGTAGTGAAATGATACATTCTATTTTATTCTTCTCGTAGTAGTTCTCAGTATCCAACCCGATCTGATCCGGATGAAATAATGCATGTTGAGGAAAGGGAAAAAGAGAAGAATTAGGATAGATAGATACCTGAGTAGATTTGACGTTGATTGGAGCTTTGGATGAACAGCTTTTTTCTATCTTCTATCACGTCCACCACAGCCACATGTCCCTCTTTGATTCCAGATTACCCAGCAGAGCTCTAGACCAACTCTGTGCTTTCACCTCTTCAACCAATCTCAACTAAATAACGAACTCACTCAATCTCAATATAACTTTCTCCTGAATGAGCAGAAATCAATTCTTTGTTCAATTCACACCCGCCGACATAAAAAAAACTTGGATTCACAATTGGAGGAGGAGGAAAATCAAGAGAAATCACGACCACACCGCACCACCCAACAAACAGCAAAATACACGTAGCTCGTTGTTGGGTTCCTTCTGCTCAACCAGTTTACAAGGGGCAAACAAAGCTGGAAGGAATGGACGCCAATAAGACAACGCTGTTCGTGTTCCTCTTGATGTTTCTGCACGTTGTTCAAGAAGTTGTTCCTCTTTTTTATTTCTTTTTCTAAAACGGATGAGAGGAAGCCATGAGACAAGACGGTGAGCAAGACTGGAGAACAAATATTTGCTTGGAACGCCAAATCCGCTTTTCTCTTTTTGTATTAGAATCTTCTTTGAATTCGTATGCAGGTGGGTTGAAGTTGAACGAAGCTGGGCAGCAGCGGCAGCGGCGGTGGTGGTGGAGAAGGTGGTGTGGTTTTGCTTGGCGTGGCCGTGAGCAAGAACAACAAGTGTGACAAAAGTAACAAGTAGTGGTCTCATTAGTTTTACTCTTTTTCTGCAGAGTGTGTGTGCAGTGCTGTGCTGGTGGTGGTGGTGCTGAGAGCCAACTGAGCTTTCCCCACTTTCTCTCTGCCTTCCTCTAGAAGAGAAAGAAAGATACGAGGATGAGCATGTGCACCATAACCATAACCAAGAAAGAGAGAGAGAGAGAGAGGAAGGCAATGAAATGAACAGACGGTGTGGGATCTCCATTTGGATGAACGCAACAACTACCACCACTAAAACTAAAAGTGTTGGCGAAAGAACAGTTTCATCGCCATCAGCACAATTTTCAGACGAAAGAAGGTTCCTGTTGTGTCTTCTTCATGGTTCACACTGTTGTACGACTTATCAAATGTTGTGAAGCATAGAAGACTGTTGCTGCACCGGAGTTGCTTCCCTTATATTATATATATTCATGTCCCTGCGGTTGTGTTTTAAATTGACAAATTTTACATATATAAAAGTATTCCCATTTATTTTTACTCCAAACGTAGAAATAGAGAAAGGAAGGAGGAGGATCATGATGATAATAATAATGTTGCATTCTGACTGTTGTGTCTGTCTATTCTGTATTTGAACAACTTTTTCTCCCTTTTGCAAAGAGAAGACAGGGACAGAATGACTTTTCACCTTCAGCCCTGAAGTACGAAAGTGAGCTCGAAGAGCACTTTCGCATCTTTGCTCTCATCTTCCCCTGCCACACAAAACCAATTTGTTACTTTATTTCGACTTACACATCAAATTTCTCGGTTTATGAGATGGAATAAGGAAACGGAGTGGAACTTATTGTCACTTCTTTTGGAGATGTGGATGACATAAGGACATAATTCCGTTTATGACGGACATGTTATAAAACTGCATGTTACATTCCTTCCCAATCTACCCGCATCCCAAATAAATGCTCTATATAAACTTTACCTTTCCTTAACTTAATTCCAAAATCCTGCGGGAGGGATTGCTCTCCCCCTTCATTTAGTATTAATAGTGTGGTGGAAGAAATTGTGATGCAATAAATTGTGTGCCTTGTTGCTCAGGCACATCGTTAATATTTGACCTACATATTTAGTTGGCCTTTCCAAGTTCACCAGCCAGACCAACCAACCAACCAACCAACCAACCAACCAACTTGCCAACTTTCACTTTTCACCTACTTTCTCCCTCCGCTTCTCACCATCTTCTTCACTTTCGGATGCATTCAGGAGCTCACTTTGTCTGCGTGTCATCCGACACAATGTTGACTGTAACGGTGAAAGTTGCCTGACTTTCTCTTTCTCTTGTTTCAAATCTATTTCTCATGTACAGAAGACAGGCAGAAAGGAAAGGATACTTCTTCAACCTGCTTCCTTTATTTATTGTTCTCGTAATACTTAACGTACTGTTTAGAGAGAGATACGGAACCATTATTATTTCAGAACAAATGCGAATGTTACGTCGTTGTAATGTATTATCTGTGAATAATACCCTAACAATATTGCACTGAAAAGCAATATCTGTCCCTCCGTGCATACAAATAAGTAATATACATTGAAGATTGTATTTATTATTAGTCACACCATCCATATCTTCACAGTTTCATACCTCCATTTGCTCTACGGATAAACCTGCAAAAAAAGAATCAATTTTGTTATCGGCATTGACTATGACTCAGTTGGAAAGTGAATTTGTCCAAAATGTGAGAGAGAGGAAAGAGCTGGTGCATGATGACTTTTCGAACAAATGTTATTACTCACTTTCCTTCTCCTTTCTATACTTTACTTTTGTACAGATGCCAAACAAGTGCTAATAGTTCTCTTTCTGTGCCAAAAATCAAATCATACCACTCGCACATTTCAAGACGAACTCGTGTGGCGTACATATGATGCTATTACACGAGAGAACTATCATCATCCAGACACATTCCCAACAACTCCCAGCCCAATCCACCCACTTAGTTACGTTATTACCAATCCTTTCTAGCTGCTGAGTGCTGCTGAATCAAATTTAATAAAGCTTTACTCCATTCAATTCAATTCTCCATTCTACTCTAAAATGAGAAAGAAAATGAAACGTGAAGGGGAAATTGAGGACATCCTGTCGAATAATAATAATACAATAATAACGAGGAAAGTTGGACGTGTTATAGTTTTCCAGCCATGTTTAGTTATTTCATCATTTCTTCCTTCTCTCTCCAATGTGAAATGCAATTTAACATTTTATATACTTTCAAGAAGTTTCGCACTTGCCTTATTGCTGCTGTTCTCAGTATTTCTACCTTTTGTTTCATTCACAACTGAAGCGAATTAATATTATTTTGCTGCTTGTTCTGCCTCTTTCCTTCTTTATTTGTTTCTTTTCGTTAATTAATTAAATTTGAGTTGGGAATGAAGGATGGGGAAAAAGGGAGGCATTAGGGTGAGTGAAAGTTCTCGCAGAGTGGAATCAAGCATTGGTTCTAGTTTTCGGAAAACAAGACGGAAAAACGGGGTCTCATCCCTGGCGACTGCGACTGTGGTGGGTACTGCAGAATTAGGAAAAGTTGATGAACATAAAACCAAGCATGGAATAGTTCAAAATATTATTCTGCATAATGGAACCATGCTCAGTTTCATTATTGGTATTTACTCTGCTCTTAATTTATATCTTTGTGTGTAGTAAAAGTAAATGTAATGAACGCGTTCTCTTACTTTTTCAGGAATGACTCTAGCTGGATTTTACGTTCTCTTTATTTCCCAAACCTTAACTAATTTTCCCACCCTGACCAATTTGGAGAAGGAACTTTCTCTTCCGACTGACACGGTGAGTAGTGGGAATTGTGTGGGTGGGCAGTGGTTGGGTGCACAAGGAAGAAGTAAAAGGGTGCCAAAGTTTGCTTAACATCTGCCCAGAAATAAATGGGAGGGAGAACGATACAGGCAACTGCAAATTATAATAATTTTCTCGTTTGTTCCACAGGCGTTACGATATTCACTCTTCAAACGGATCAGCGGAGTGAATAATAAGGATAACTCGGCATCCTCCTCGTTGAGGACAAGGTTTCGTTCTATCATCTCTGATAATAGGAACAATTTCCTCCAGGTGACCAACAGCCTTGATGTGGATGGACTCCTTCCAGAGGTAGTTAGTGAGTGATGTGTATGTACCTTTCTTGTCGGCTTATCAAACTAATTTGCATAATAAGACTAACATTTCTAATAAGCGAGGGTAAATCTGAGCAGCTATTGTAGCTCCTAAAAAGACCACAGGAAAGCCGATCTTTATACTTGGTCAGGTGAGCTAAGACCTGGTAATTGAATTGAGAGATGGTTTGAGATTTCTGCTTTCAAGAGAATAACGATCTCTGGTCTCTCTGAGTCCAATAATAGAGAAGAGAAGACGAACAAGGGAGCCTTGAAACCAGTGTTTTTGGAATTGGATCAATAAATTTGGGCAATGTCATGTCACAGATTCGAGTTGGGATGTTGGGAAAGTAAGTGAAGTCTCCACACTTTCACCAGACCAGACCACCACCACCACCATGGGACACGCTGATTGCAACAAGTATGTAACAACGTGTGCATCTTTCGACATCATGGAAAACCTTGCAAGCCTTGTTTTTCCTTTCCATATTGCTTTGCTACATCGTAACAACCTTTATATGTACTGTGTACTAACTATATATCAGCTTTATTTCACCTCAGAATAATAATAAACACTTATTATTGTTATGTTGTTTTGCGGGTCGTGTTAATGGCAATCAAACAAACAACTTTATTTGCGTGGGGAATTGGAGATAATCTTGCATCCTTCCTACTTAAATACCGAATGGAATAATAATATGTATTTTGATTTGCAAAATTTCAGACCATTCTCGCAACAATATTCCACCTGGTGAAGAAAGTTTGTAATTCAAGATGTGGGAATAATGATAATGATCCCATTTCTTCCCCTTCTTCTTTCTCCTCTGTGATAGAATGGTCTGATCAGATCTGCTCTGGAATAGGGGACCCTCTTTCCTTTTACATGGCCATTTACTGGGTTCTGGATTCCCTGGCTGTTGCCGGTATAGTTGTAGCAGGGACACAAATGAGGTAGATAGATAATTGAATGTCAAGAAATACGGTTAACGGTTTAAAACATGCATTAACGGAATGTCAAAAATACAGTGATGGGTCAACAATGGGAGGATTATTTTCTGGACTCGTCTTCATCTTAAGTCACCCCCACTTAGGAAACTGGGCAAGAATAATGTTCCCAAACGGTGATAAGATTGGCGTCTTGGTCTCATCCTTCCATATTTTCATGATCTCTAAACTTGTGATGAAACCGCTGCATTCCTGCTGGACATCGGTGGTCAAGTTAGCTCTAGCGACAGCAGGGTTGGTCATGATGTGGCCCATGGAAGCGCAGTGGATCTTAATTGCAGAAGTTTGTGCGGTTTTGACACTTAATTTCTACAATGTCCTTTCTCCTTACCGTGTCTCTATTGTGGTGGGATCACACATTGTCGGTTGGGAATATGCATCCCTGATGAGTATGGATTTTTCCTTGAGACATTGGACATTCTACCTCTATCTAGGAGTGGGGGTAGTGCTTGTGGTTTACCCCTTGAGGATGGTGGTGGATAAATTGTTCGGGCCAAAAAAGTTAGAAAAATGGCTTTTCCTTCGGGCCATCATACTTTGTGTGGGTTTGTATGTATGTGTCTCTGAAACTAGACATGGATTCATTGGACTGAGTTCATCATTGAGGGAAGATGTATGACAAGTTCAAATTATATATAATTGAGGATTTGAATAAGTATTATACATAATTTTAGGTCCGTATGTCCCATCACCTTCGACACTATGAAGGAGAAAGGAGAGTTAAATCAGAAGCTGTGATACTTAGTACTCATGATGAATCCATTGTCATTAATGAACACAAATATGACCAGCTCTACCCACCTCCTGCTCATAAACATGCTTTACCCTCTCATGGTGAAAGTCTATCTAGTGATGAGATTCACTCTGCATCCAAATCATCATCGTCTGATCCTCATGAGAATGGACAAGCCTCCAAAGTGGATAAAATTCTGGACAGAAAAGAAGATGAAGAGAAGAATGAGAGTGATTACAGTACATCCACCACCACCACAACATCCCAGAGTGCAGATCTCCATATGAATGAAGAGGTCTTGAATGAACACCTTTTTCAGTGTCTGTTTTCATCAATGCCGTCCCCCATGGGGAGACTGGTTCAACTCCTCCTCAACCACGCTACTCCCATCAGCCTGGCTTTTCTGGGAATGGTCATCTATTATGGGTACAGTTGGTTCATAAATAAATAACGAGAGGAAAAACGTTGCTGGTTAGGTTGGGTGATGGCGATGGTAGGGGGGGTGAGCACAGCGTTCTCTGTTAATTCAATTTGTGGCAAATTTCCATTTTAATCCGACGTTGATATATTCCTCCCCGGACTTTGCTCTTCATTTCAGTCAAACAATGAGTTGATTTATATATTTTACTTACATTTTACTTTTCTCATTCTGATGTTGATGAATTAGTTGTGTGTGTTGTATGCGCGAGGAACGTGCATGCGGGTCAAAGCATCAAAATTAGTTTGATAACATATTTTTCTGTCAGAGGAGATACACAATCACCATCCTGACCAATCCACTCTTATTTATTTGTATAGGGAACTGAGGAAGCTGTCCATTGTGGTGAAAGTTCCTTCAGAACAACCTGGACTTACCCGGAGTATCCAGTTTCACGCGTTATGCTCCATATTTTTCCTCATCTTGGCTGCTTTAATACATGAGAAATTCGCAATTCTCTCCTTAATCCAAGTATCCTTGATTGCATCGCTTTTCTTCTTCCGGGTGGATGCTCCATTATTGAAATCAAGGGTATGCATCAATGTAAAGTAAAGGGATCCACACTTTCAACTTATAGTCGTTATTTTTTATTCCTCATAGGGCAACGCACCATTTTTCTTTGGATGGACGAATATTACCGATGGCATGCTGAATAAGGAGTCACATTCCAGACTCATACTTGCCATTCTCATCGTGGCTATGATGATGACTACTGCAAAAGTCAAAATGAATTTCCCATATGAATCCACACATGAATTTCAGTCTCAAGGTTTGTTCATTAGTTAAGACATGTATTATTATATATTTTGATGCGTGTTAACCATGCAATTTATAATCATTTCTCGTAATTATTAATGAAATAAGGTGACACCGCTGAAGGAAAGGAAGAGTTGATCCAAGTCATAAAGTGGATTCGAAATCAGAGTCTTTCGTCTTCTGCTTCATTCTTAGGACCATCATCCTTAATGATTAATGTGTATTGTAGTGGTGGTAATGCGCGAATAGCCAATTTCCAAGAGGATGAAGTCCTACCATATAATTCTGTCCTCTCTCATCTTTTCAACCCACACCTTTCACTCCATCAACTATGTCAAACGCTTAACCGCACATCCTCACACCTTATCTTAAGCAAAGATTTCTGCTTGAACCCAGTCTCTCCACATATAAATATTGCTCATTCCAAAGATATTCCACCGGAAACAGATCAAATTCTAGGAATGAAAATGCACTCTAAACATCATGCACAACAATTAAGCAATTCCAATTTTGAGCCAGTTCAGTAAGTCCTTGAATTATAAGTAATTTATTGACTATGAAATGAAGTTAATCGGATTTTGACATCTGTGGATTCTGACATCAGGATTTGCACATCGTGAATCCTGCATAATATTCTTGCTTGTTATAGTCCGTTGATTTCGTCATGTAATCTCATCGAATTCTGGGATGAGCTTATCACAAGGAGTAAAATTGAGTGGGATGAACGAGGGCACATTCCTTGTATGCGATTATTTTCGGAGGATACTGAACTCGAAATGAAACCATTTCGAAGAGTGTTTCACAACAGATTATATTCGATTGTTTCATGTTCATAAAATGAATGCATCAAATGATATGAGTTTTATGAATAAACGAAAATGTTATATAATAATATGAATTCAAAGTATGTATGGATTGTACACTATATATGTTAATTTGACACATAATATAATTGGAAGCTTATTAGTATTATCGAAAATTCATCAATTCATCAATATCAGCAATTTCAATTTGACAATTTGGAATATAAGTATTTCTTTACACGATTGCTTGAAAACCCTAGCTCAGAGATTCTCTGAGCTAGGGTTGTCAACAATGTTACTTGACAATTAATAATCAGTAGCCCAGTATATCTGGCTCATAT
>JAQFZJ010000697.1:0-18837 GCA_034695645.1 Folsomia fimetaria
TGTGGTTTCAATTTCGACTCTTCTTTCCACGAGTTGGTATGAATCTCCAAAATATTTTTTCTCCCTTCCAACTTTGGTGCTTGGAATTCTATGCACTTATCAAATCTCCCTGGTCGACGAAGCGCAGGATCCAGTACAGCTAGACGATTCGTTGCAGCAATTACAAACACTTCACCTCGTGGGATGTTGTCCATCAGGCCGAGAATTGTTGTCACAACGCCATTATAGAATCTTGAGTTCCCGCCTACATTTCAAAATACCCCATTGTTAGTCAATGATATTAATAAATACATACTATTAATATAGACAACATTCATACTTTCATTCCTCGCTGAACAAAGCCCATCAATCTCATCCAAAAAGATAATGGATGGCTTATTCTTTTTCGCGTTTTCGAAAATCTCCCTCAATTTCCCCTCCGTCTGCCCCACATACATTCCATGGCATTCCGTCCCCTTATGATAAATGAAGGAGAACTTCTTCTCATCCTCCAACCTGCTCAACTCCGCGGCAAGCGCTTTCCCCAAAAGTGTTTTTCCTGTACCGGGTGGACCATGAAAGATAAAACCGCGAACAGGTTCAACGCCCCATCCCAATTCTTTTAGCTTCGCCTTATTCCTTAAGGGCATGACAATATTCTCCTTCAAAATTTCAATTTGCTTCGCCAGCCCGCCAACTTGGGAGAACGACAGGGTCTCAGATTCCTTTTCTGCATCAACTTTTACCTCCGTTGGTCTTAAATAAGCATATCTATCCACTGGTTGTGCAGCTTTCTTTAGTGCGGCGATAACTTCCAGCGCTTCCTCCCATTGGGACAAAGTTGGAAAAGTCGTATCCGGTTTGAACAGACAGCATTTGCAGGCACAATTCTTTTTAGTTTTCGGTAAAGTCTTCAAATAAATTTGAATGCATTTCTGGTAGACATCTTGACATAGTTGAGCAACATCGTCCGGATCCATTGCTGGCGTTGTCTTTAATATCTTTTCTGCAAGTTGATCCAAAATCTTGTCGTTTTCCTTCCCTTGTTCTGGACAAGTATCAGGGTTGCCCCATTTTGCCGTACGCTGTTTCAAAATGGAAGCAATAGATTTTGCAGAATTTATGAATGGGAACTCCAAATATTTCTGAAATCTGGATGCTTTTTTTAAAGGCGGGAACGATCTTTTTAAGTCTTTCAAAGTAAAAATGACGAGGACTTCTCCAGCAACGATTTTGTCTATTTCTTCTCCAAACCTTTTAACAAGCTCCTTGTTCGTTACTATAGCAACATAAAAATTATATTAGTTGATTTATGTGACATATTTTGTACATTCAATTACTTATTTCATAAAAAAATCTTACAAATATCGCTGTCACAATAATTGCAAACCGCATCGATATTTTGTATCAGCACAATTGAAGGTTTAAACTTGACCGCTATGGCGAACAATTTGGATGCAAACTTGCTTCCCTCCTCAGAATACTTGCTGAATATATCGGTGTCCACCTTTCTAAACAATCGGACCGGTTTTCCCATCTCCTTGGACAACTCGAATGCTAGCGCCTTTGCCAAAACGAGGGAAGATGAAGGAACCCCAGGTCCATAGAAATACATCCCTTTTGGAGTTACCAATCCAGACGAGGTGAAAACTTCCTTGTATTTCATTGGGGTTATGATATTGTCGATGAGAAAGTCGATTTGTTTTTCGAGATTATGGTGGATTAAAAGTGGAGATGAGAAGGATAGTTGATCCGCTTCGGAGGAATCGGGTTGAGATATTATGACTTCATGCTCTTTAATGAAAGCTTCTTCTTCAAGACGTTCCTTTTCTGCTTTGGGATCTGGAACAGGGTCAGTAGTGGCAGGAGTGGCAGGTGGAGCGGTTTTGTCATCTTTTGGAGTGGTTGTTGAGCCGTCTTCAACTTTTTTGCTAGCGTCCTCCACGCTTGGCTTGCTTTCATCTTTTGCATTATCGGTTTTAGCAGTGCTGTTGGGTTCTGGGGTAACTGTGGATGTCTCAACTTTCTCTTTTGAGGGATCTCCAGCATTTGTCTCTCCTGAAGTTGTTGGATTTTTTGCTGGATTTTCATTTGCTGCTGGTGATTCCACCTGTACTATTTCGGTGTCCTTCTTTTCTTCCTCGACCTTTTGTGTGATTCCTTTAGAGATTATATAAATTTGAGCTTTCGTAAGGATGGATCGATTCAAAATGTATTATCATTATTACTATACCTTCGTCTTTAACTAAAGTTGCGATGAGCTTTGTCAACTCGTTCAGATTTTGGACGAGGCCTTGCTTCACGTCAGAAATTGCAACTTTATTTCCCTCTTCTTTAACTTCAACCTTCTCGTTATCCGTCTCTGTTGACAAATCCAGTGCAACTTTCTTCTCTGGCACTTTACTGCTATCATCTTTATTTGTGATTTCGTCCTCCATACATTTCCGTTTTAATGCGGATTTACATTCTACCTTCTTAGGTCTGCAATGTTCACAATTATTACAGTCACCATCATCTCCATTTCCACCAAATGGGATGAACGATAGCAGAGTCTTGGCAAATCGAGCTACGTAATTACTCATTTTTATGATTGGTGTTGTATTTAATTAACTAATAACCAATTATCACTAAACTTCCATTTACTTTTAAATGTGAAACTATGAAGCGAATGACTATGAACTGTGAAGCGAATGAATGCATGTAAGGAGCTGAACAGACCCTTTCTATTTTCATTCTATTTAAAATAGGAAACGTTATTCTTTGAAAGTGTTCAATACTCAAGTCAATACGCTTCAATATAATTTATGTGTCAAATAATCCGTATTTTACAGTAAAACTTAGGAGACTAAGAAGGAAAGGGTGAAAAATACGATATTTTAAGAACATTGCCCTCAAAATGTCAATGCTACACCCAACACGCATATTACCATTGTCAAGAGCAACAGCATAATAAAGTACATTAGAACCACGGAATTTATAGAATGAAAGGACAATGTCCAACTCACGTGTACTCGTATACCTGAAGTAGAAATGGAACCTTAGAGAAAGGAAATTCATTGGGAACCCATAATTGAAGGGAATAATGTAAACTTAGTGAACAAGTGAATTTAATATTTAGTGGAGACATGCATTGTAATCTAACGTTGTTTTTACTACTGTTCTAAAATTGTATTTGTTTGAATTCTGTATTATACAAATGGCAGCAAGGTTTTATTACAATATCAAATTCCCACAGACATTGAGTTCCTCAAGTTCTAAAAGTTTTTAATCCTGCATTTTTAGGGGATTATTAATTAGTAAATTTTAATTAGTAGCGTCCCTTGGATAAAAATATCCTGGACTAATTATAGAGATTCTAGTCGATTCCTCATCTATTCATCTTCTGTTTGAGTAATTTAAATCTAAACCAAATTAGCAAGGGAGAACATTTACTCTAGTTCTTTTCTTGTGTAATTAATTAAGCAAGAAAGAAGATATGCATGCATATTGAAATACCTACTGTAACCTGATTCTAATAATATGTGAAAAGTGAGTAGCTTTTTGTGTGTGGGAGAGCTTTAAAAGATTGAATAAGGGGAAATGGCTTCTTAAATTATATATTAATCCTTCTTTATTTTCATATGAAGCCAAATATTAAGAGAATGACAAGAAATCTCTGCTTCTTCTTCCTCTACCAAAACCTAACTAAAGTCAATCATTCCATCCTTAATCACATTCATACACATTCATACATCTCTTTCATTTACACAGGAAATACCACCACCACCCTAATCTAGATAAGTTGATCATTCATGCAACTAAACTCCTATGCTCCAATGGTATGAGATTTTCTTAGCTGCAGCTAGACGGCTGCACCTAATTAAATATTCAGAAAATATTAAACGACCTTCATCTTCCATGAGGTGATCAATCTCTTGGGAGGTGAAGTTTGCACTACACATTAAGTACATAGCGATGTTATATAGTGACATATATGGATATTGGGATATCCACACCACACCACTCAAAACCCATATCGTACAAATCCTTCACTCGCCACCTATACATCGTCCAACAAACATTTTCTCAAATACGCATTTTATGGGCTTGTGTAGTTATGTGTGGTCCCTTTCTTGGGTGCTTACCAAAAACAAGGTTTAAATGAGGAACAAAATGTCTCATTTGTTATCTGGGTTATATATTTTCCCTTTTGAAGTAGTCAATGCATGCATGTTCTTCCGGATTTGCTGAATATTTCGCAACCCAAGTACAAAAAAAACTTAAAGCGTGGCATAAACTAAATTTGATTACTTTTGCAAAAAAGCAAGACCTAATTACATACTCAATCTTTTTCAGTATGTGAATAAACTTGACTCAGATGCTTATCTGTATCACTTAATGTCGTGTTTATGTTTGATGAGAGAGAAGACATGACCTCGATTGAGATGTACATCTTTTAAATTGAATTCATATGATGGATGGAAAAATAAGTATTTATCAATTATAAGTTTTTTTATTCATCCACTCACTCAATCACGATCACGTTCAACATTTACACGTTTTATTTAATAGTGAAAGACATTGCAGTTTGTTTCAAATACAGGATTATACACGAGTTAAATTAATCTAGTATACAAACATACAGATACGTGCACGAAAGACTTTTGCTGTTTCAAACATGACACAATTATAAGAAGCTGATAAAATATCATGGTGAGATCAAATTTGACATGGTTTGAGTTTGACTGTTGCATGAGCATATTTTGTAGACAATAAATATAAGCTTACTCATTTTAATTTTGAAACTAAATATGAACACTATACTATGTGCAACACTGCATTAACCATTTCTCCTCAAAATTCGCAATCCTAGTCCAATTAGAACAATGGGAATCACCATTTTGAAGTCGATTTCCAATTTGATGGTCCTTCGTGATACAATTTTATGGCTTAATCGCTTATAACGGCGGGGACAATTGTTGTTCTGCGGAGAAAATTTACGATAAATTAGACCATTCAAAACTATAAGTTGGGAAAGATGAGATTCTATTATTACCTGTTTGTGATTTCGAGGTTTGAACTTATCCGCAATTGTACGAAGACACCGTCCAATCTTCTGATGTGTGAAATTCAAGCTCAGTTCGAAATCAAGAGGAGAATAATCTGATGAAATTTTGGGTTCTGAATTTGATGCAATTTCTGATCCTTGTGTCAACTGTTGGTTTCCGGTGGAAGGAGAAAGACGACTGTTGTTAACGTGATCCGGATTATGATCAGTTTGGGGGAGGGGTAGAACAAGAGGAATATTATTGTCCGTGTGACAATGGATAAGGTCTGGTAGATGGGTCCGGTTCCGCGGGGATGACTGTATTTGTCGACGACCTGAACAGAAAATACGTATTGTTTTAATAATTTCAATTGTCATTCTATATCAAGTAGAGAAAGTTGTCTCACTTTCCCCATTTTTTTAAACTTTCTAAATAAACAAAATGAAATCTCAACTTACCTCTCTCTCTATTTATTCTGCCGTTCGGTGGACCACTCCCACTACTTCTTTTCCAATACTTGCAACAAACCATAACCAACTCTTTCAACAATTGCGTCAGAAATGAATAACTTTCCATACTTGCAACAGTTGCAACCATTTCACCTCGTTGTTTTTCTTCACTGTTTCCAACACAATGCGAACTTTCTTCACTGTCTTCTTCCTCGTTATTAAGATGGAAAGGGATGGCCATGATAAACAATAGAATATTATCCAGTAAAAAATGAGATATGTTTTTTTACAGCTCAACTTCCACAGGGCTAATATCCACGACTACACTTCACCCTCTCCAACCAGGAACTGAACAAGTGAGTGGGGAGAGCAGTGTATTTTAGTTAGAACGAGGGGAGAAAATAACTGGTTTTGCACAGGCAGAATACATTTCCATGTAATAATGATTTTCAAACTCCAACTCCACTCCAAAATTCAGGGTAAAGTTGAGTTGAGAGTGCTACTTGTGTTGTGCTACTCGAAAGGTGAGTGTGCAACCCGGAGGGGAGATTGCGACTTCTTCCCTTTCCCGATTTCGGTTAAGTTGAACCAGTCCACTACACCCATATGTATGCTTTGCTTGGGCAGCATGAGAATGTATGTATGTATAAGAAAATAAGTCAATTTTATATAAGTAAATTTTTTGTGAATGCCAGGAAAGGCAGAGAATTGATTTTAAATTCATCACAATATTTTCACCACATTATTAAGTCTATGTAACTCTCTTCTACAATTAAGAGCAATAAAATGCATTAAAATATTCAATACCTTGTTGCTGAAAAACAATTGAAGGATGACACAATTCCTCCATTACAAACCGCACGACAATTCTTCATCAATGATACAAATACAGTAGTTGGCTGGATTGGCGATCAGGTATTGTAGAACTCATTGTCATTTTAAAATTCACCCCAGGACACGCTTATCTAATAACATTTAATATTCATCCGCTATTAATCTATCCACTCTGATATTATCAAGCATATGCCATATGGTATTTGATATGATACGGTACAACTTGAATGTTGACCCGTCTGTTGTTTTTAGCTTTTAATCCAGATTAGGTATGTTGATCGGTGTGATGTAATGGTGATATTATTTTTACGTATTAATGAGAGACAATGAATAACTCTTATTTCATATGAGTCATCCCTTAAGTAAGCATTGCGTGGATTCTCTTTGAGAGACAATGTATATAACGTTTTATATACATGGCACTTAATACTAAATGTCCATCCATTAAACCCAACTTTGTTTAGAGTCTCACTTTCCCCGCAACATTTGCATTTTCTATTAGGGGGCAAATGTTCAACACATTTTATTTCAAACACGAGCAGATTCACAAGTATTAAGCAGGCGAGAGATTTTATCAAATGGAAATGTGCGTTGCTGATGTGCAATATATAGGTAGAGTTCAAGTTCCCCTATTTTCCCTGCTTGCAGGCTTGCACTCGACTCAATCCAATCCAGAACCAACTCTTGACTCTCTTCTTTTTCCTCTTCTTTCAACTTGTTCAGTTCCTGGTTGGAGAGGAAGCAGAGAAGTCCATGTGCAAATTTAATATAACGTTCAACACAATAATCTTACGTAACATTGATTTTAAATAAATGCTTAATAAGTTTAAGAATAATCCTAAACAAAAATATTGTGGTTAATCTGATTGTTACAATTATGGCACTTTCAGTGCCCCTGAGGGGTAATACGTGGGAAAATCACGATAATTACGAAGAAAATAGTGGCGCTGTTGAAAAAGTTACAGATATATTTCTACTAGAGCTAATAAACGAGTTGGTCAGTGTTTATAGAAAGTTAAGAGAGTGCAAAGACTGTGAAATTGATGAGACTAGACGAGAAAATAGAATTGGAGCAGGAGGTAAGTTGAGATTGATATTGCAATATTTGTAAACTTCATTATTGATCAATTCCACCTTCCCTTGTGTATGTTTCTTTATGCTAATAACAATAAACTTATCTAAAGTTTTATTTTCTTCACAGAAATTCAAACCGAACAACAAAACCTACCTGATCTCATCTCAAGCCTGTTTCCCCATATTCAAAATTGAAAGTAGAGCTACAATGGCAACAAAATAATCACCCTTCAAGTCACTCATCATCATCATCCTCAACATACATTTCCCTCGACACTCACAACTCGTCCTTAAAAATGAGATTTTCAAACATCACGCTGCACGGAATTTGTAGGTGGTTGAGAAATACAGCGGACCAGTCCCTACATCACAATAGAGTAAAGATTGGAAATTGCTTGTCTTTCGTGGTGCCCTTAACAATAATTGGAACAAGCGTAGCACTTTGGAAGACCAGAAAATAAATTGGGAGCGCAAATACTTCACATTAGTGATTTACTTCCTGAAAACTGTGTAATAATTACATCTCAATTGGTCTACTACAGAGAATAATTACCTAGTTTTATTCACGTCTTTCAAATATCATATTCCTGTACTCGCAAACTGTTTGTATTTCCACTAACTTAAAGTATACTGCAGTATGTTATATTAGTATGCCAACCTGAGTTAATCAAAGTGTAATTTTGTCTAACTACTTTTGAGATGAATAAAATAAAACGAAGCTCAACTTTTCATTTGATGATGTTGCTGTCCGTGACTTTCTGAAAGATATTAAGATTATAAACATTGAATCTAGGTCATGTCGTCAAAAATACACAAAAACGCCAGTTCTAATATAAGCATGGATTAATGCAAATGTTTGAAATGGTGTTAGGTTAGTAATGAGATCGTGAATTTTTTATACAATCCAAAGGCAATCGCACTTACATTGACAATATCACACATGTACATATGCTATGAATCGAAAATAAAAACGAATATGGGAAATTCCAGCACATCTATTTATCTATTTACTCATGGAATCTTTTCAACAACAGATATCCAAAAAAAAATTTAGCGACTTTCAGCTCCCGTGATTTCTGCATATTTGCCAAAATTTGCTCTCATATAAGTTACTGCTTCTTTTTATGGGGTGCTAATTAACATCAATATTACACGCACAAAGGATACATCAATGGAAAATTCTAGCACCAAAATGCCAGCTAATCAACTTTCCATTTCCTGGTTCCCCACCCTGTTGCCCGATGCTGTATCAACCCGAATGGAATGCGATTTCGAGCTAATTGCACTATTTACAAGAAAATCAGCACTTTCCATGGATTCTTATTCTCTCTCATTTAAATTAAATCATTTCATTACATTTGTGGTATTCCAACCACTACAAAATTGTAGATGCAGTAATGCGGAAATAGAATCAATGCTGATTTAATTACTAAACCTGAACAATTTACGGTTTAAGAGGAGGGCTAAATACTATAAAATCGGTAATAAAAGTCAGTTCCAAGTACCAATTTTGAAGCATTATAAAAGCATCTTTACAAATCTACTTTGCTAATGCTTAAAAATAGCCGTGGGAAATATAATGCATTAATCCTGTACAGGTTTCTAACTTTATTCATATGCTTTGTCAAGGAAGGTATTTAATAATAATATCATAAAATTTGCTAAAAAGTAAAAATGCTGGTTATTGTAATTCTAATTTTAGTGATGCAGAGATATGTAAGTGTCCAATCGAATGGTGGTGGGGACGGGATCTTGTTTGAACAGAGGGGTAGCTACATATCTGAATCTATGATGTTTAGTAATGGACATTTATCATGTTAATGTGAGTTCAGTGGAGTGGATTTAGGTAGGAGTCATGGATAAATGGAACTTGTTGGGCAATAATAAAAAAGGTTTTTTATTAATCGGGTGTTCAAAAAGTCTTTGTTCCCTAATCTCTAAATTACTCAACCTTTCCATTCCAGCAGAGTGGAATAGTGGGACAACTTCTGTCCACAACACGCAGAGAAAGGTGGATTATTAAGTGTATGTTTTTGTGTGCCTTAAAGCATTCACTTTAAACCAACGGTACATATCTAGGGAGAGCTTCACGGGAAGTCTTCAGCTTTTTATTTTTTATAAAATGGATAAATTCGTGCGGAAGTAGTAAATGAAAAATGTACAACGAATCTTCATTTTTATGATATCTTTATTAGATTATAAAAAAGGGCTGTGCAAAAACTCATCGATAATAGAAAACCTCTAACCCTTTCCGGCAGTTTTGGGTGTGAAAATGTTTGCAAAAATGTAGCATCTGGCTCCACTCAAGCATTTCTTTCACACACGTTCCCATGTCAAGTTTGGGGGTGATTATTTTTTGTGAGGATAAGGCGATGGGGTTTCCATTTTGGGTGATTTGTTGCACTTGGCAAAAAATAGTGAAGAATCTTTTCCTGACAATGCGCCACTTTATGCTTGTTTGTCTTGAAGTTTTTAGTTTGTTGTACAAGTCAGTGTCGCATCGTACGTTTTCTTTTTATATTTATGTGCACATAAATATAAAAAGAAAAGTCCATACATATATATAGCATTAAATTTATCTCAGGGTATGTAGACGTGGGTGAGACCTCAGAATGATGTCTAGGGACGTCGCAACAAATCATCATACTTATTTGTATAGTAGTAGTATGGAGAAATATTGAGAATTATTCAATCACGTATCACCTAATGATATTTTAACCATTTCTTTCATGGGAATTGTAGGGCTTCGTGCTTTGTATGTTCTCGATGATTCAAGTTAGACATGAGATATTTTTAATAAGGCTCCCGTCACTTTTACCCAACCGATACATAAAAATTTAATCAACTCTGTTATAAGAAAATCGTATTTACTTAAAAAGGAAAGGGAGGGAAAAATGAAAGTACAAAGATTTTGACGAGAAGATGTATTACGTAACAGAATGAGTAGGACAAGTCGGGAGAGATGAAGATGGGATTCTTTTCCGAGTGAATGGATGGATTACTTTCCTCATTAAATCTTACTCAAGTGGAATGGAGGCGTGAGTGAGTCTTATGTTAATTATCCAGCACCCAGACTAAACCCGTCGTCACGGTCCAAGTGAAGTTAGAAGAGAGTGGAATGAATTATATGCGGGTAAGGGAACGATTGGAAGAGGGTTTTGAAAGTGAGAAAGACAAATTTTTCAAAGACGGCTCAATGTTACTTTCACACACGGGATACATATTTTACATTAAACAATTATTATTGATCAATCGAACTTAAACTATACTTAAATAAATAAAGTAGTTCTTTCCAATGCAGTTGGATGTGGAGCTTAATGGTTTCTTTATTATAATCAGTTGTAATGATGGGAGATTGTCAGGTGTTAATAGGGAGGAAGCACATTTTATGAGATTGTAAGATGTACAAGTGGTTTTATTGAGCGTAGTTATGTAGCATTTCATGTTCATTGTTCGCGATGGAACCAATAAAAATTGAGAAACATACAAGGAATGAAATGTAATTGCTTTTGGGAAAGTAGTTTTGTTTCCAAATAAAAGAAGCGTGGTTTGTTTTGATAAATATTTCGTATGCATAGATGAATGTGAGTGAGATGTTGAAGTTAAATATTTATGTAACCGCAAAACCAGAAGTATGTATTTGCCAATTGGAGCCAATTCTATAGAGAACCTACCGAATGAAAATAATTGGTAGATGAGTGATGAGTATTAAATTATTTGTGATTGCGGATTGCATGAAATTTTGAGAAGGCAAGATGAGACCGTTGTGTGTAATTTAATCCTAGAATGTATCGCTGTTGCTCAGTTCATTTTGTGTGAAACGTAGGAAGTAAGCATTACGAATAGGATAAATGTCGGTCAAATGATCGGATTCAGATCCCACCTTAATTTGATATGGTCATGTACTTGTATCCACTCCTTGTTACATTATGTGTGGGGAGAAAGCTATGAAATAGCTTTCCCCGCATCCTAAAAGAAGGCTTGTGTGCACAATATGCATGCCAGGGTTGATCCATGACTGTAAATATTTCGTTTAGAAACTGCAGCCGTAATACGAAAAGGTTCTGAGAAAATTGGAGACACTCAAATACCTCTCTTCTTTTTATGACAAGCTTATTATCATGCACGAATAGAACAAGAAGGGAATGTGGTTGTTAAACGTGCACAACAGTTTAAGGGTCAATACAAGCTGGTTGGCTTTTCTCTAAATAATATCTTCTCCACAATATTGACAACCAAGGAGATACTATACGAATGGAAAAAGGGGAAAGTTACTCTTCAATTTATGAGAAAATGTCAAATTTATAATCAAGTCAGTTCTAAAACTCTTGTTTAACAAGGGTACGGGCTATTGAATGCGGGATGTTAAGAATTCCTTGTTTTCCTTTATTTTTTAAAGTTACAGACTACTCATGAAAATTAAATTGTCTGCCATCAAACTGAATTTCCGTTTTAAACTAATAAAATTGAATCTGAAATAAATTCGGATGAAGAGAAAAAGGTCGTCATCTAATGAGCACTCTACAACTTCAAGAGCAACCATATGCACTCGATAATAATATGATTTGCTTTTCCATCCGAAATTGGAAGTACAAATGGTGCATAATATTCAGATTCATAATGATACACATCTACAGCATGCCAATCTTTGCTTTGTTGTATACATACGCATGTTATATCACAAGTAAAATTCACGCTTTGCATTTTATTCCTTAACAATAAATTAAGGAAACGCAAAGCAAATCAATGACAAAAAGAATTTGCCAATGCCTTATTACCAATGTTTACAAAGAAATGATTTGACACCAACCATTGTCAACCACAGTCTTTAAATTTATGTCAGATTAAATGTTGAATAGTTTAAAATCCCCTGATAATACTGAATAGAAAACCAGTAATTACTTGGTTAGAACTTTCCTATTATTGCAATGTGTATGATGTGATTTTAACACCCGCTTTATGTCAACCCTTATTAAATTTAATATACATATCTCATTTCAGAAACATTGGATATTATTAAATTTTCTACAAAGTCGCTTAAAAATCGAGACTTTTCTAAGTAAAGTTTTATGTTAGCTCACATAGGACTAAAGGGTGAGTATGACCTGTCAACCCCATTAAATGCAGGAATGAAAGTGTTGATGGAAGAACATATTGTGTAGAAACATTTTACGTCTTTTTTCAACTTGAGGACCTCATTACTTTAAGCGAAACTTTGTAACATAAGAATTTGGTTGTTAAATGTGCTGAAGGGTTTTCTTATGGAAGGTTTTACATTTTCTTTTCCTTCCCTGGACTCATGATATGTTTACGACGATTGGAATATAAAAATGGAAGGAAGGGGGAACTTGACTTCCAATTTATGAACAAAAGTCAAAATTTAAAATCAAGTCCGCACTAAAAGTCTGGTTAGACAAGTAATGTTATGGGATGGATACGGGCGATTGAATGGAAGATGTCAAGAATTTCTTATTTTCATTTTCTATCTTGTAAATAACAATCTAATCTTGGAAATTGAACTATTTCGAACAATTTCGTCTTAAGTGCATTGCTAACAATGAATTCTCCTCTGAGCAAATACACATTTGATTATAAATTAGGGAAATCAGGATAAGTACTAAAAAGGATTGTTACGTAATGAAACCACTTCTTCGCTAGATATCGGGTCGAATTGTATAGATACTTGACTGACTGTTCAATATGAATACCTAGTTGAACTTTCACTACTTGACTTTACAAATACATATGATTATTAAGACATTATTCGAATGCCAATTAATTTCCTTATATTTGTTGAATTCTGCAAAATATTTGTCGACGTAGTCATGGTAATAGCAATGTTGATACCTTGCAGAATTCAAGTCCGAGTAAAAGTGGTATTGATGAAACGCGATGTACAAAGTAAATAGTTCCCAACATACCAAATTCTTATCCTTCCGTCCCTTCATCCACTATTCCTATTGTCCTATTGTGAACTATTGGGGCCTATATTTGAGATTTTTTACCAGCTTTGTGGATTCATTGACACTTGATCGCGGTGAAATGATGAATGAGCTGAACATAATTCCCATATAATTGACACTGCGGTTAAAAAATCATTACTCAAATAAATCCAGATAAAAAATGGTTTAAAGTGTGTGGCTTTGGCTGGGAACCATAATCACCCTCCTGGCTGTTCGACAAGAGGATTTAGTATTTCCTTCCGTTTGTATGAATTTGTGACTGATGCCTGTTTCATGATTTATGTGAACATGCACATTATTGTCAATTGATAGTGAAAACGATCCAATTACATCGTGTCTTGTTTGAATACGTAATAATGTGGGAGAAAGTTGTGTGGCTGAATCGCCTACACAATTATTATAGTGTTAGAATTCACCCTTGTGTATGTACATAATATTGAGCTCGTCCCATTGTAATAATTCTTACTGCTGTCATTTATCTTACTGGAGAAGTGTTGTGTTTAGAGAATGAGGGATTCGAGGAAAAAATTTTGTTGTATTAATTGATGGAATGAAACATAAATAAGCATCGTGCATTGATTTTAAACTTGTTAATATCAACCCTGGATTAGTAACATTGTATCATTGGCATGGTAGCCAAAACTATCGAGTATTGGTTATTATGATATCATACGAGTGTGACTTTTATGTAATGTGGAATTAATAAGAATAGTAAGCAGAGACATTTGTGATAAATAATTTATATTATTTTATTTATTGCTGGGATGGGAAAACATAGCAATTATCGAACGCTTTTCATATTTCTAATCAATGATGTCTGTTGTAGTGTCCACCTCACTCAAAATTGTCCTGGCAAATACTTGAGAGCAACATCCGCGGGACATACTTATAAACACTTGAGATAAATTGGTCAGAAAAGGCTGATATTCGACACTTGTCATGCTTTGTCCCTTAATTTCATGCCCTAATGATAATTAATGGTCATGTGCACAATGTTGAGTGCAGTAAAATGACTGGTTACTCAGAACTGGACTTTGGTCAGTACAATGCATCAAACATTTACTTTTACTTGTTGTCCACGATTGACAAGTTAGCTGGTTGAGAAAATAACATGTTATCAATTTTCAAGCAGACAACACTGTGAAAGTGAAAGGGGTTTTCAGGACACGTGTATCTCTTATTACAATTGTACCGTATTGGAAAACTTACACTTTGTGAATCCTATCATCATGATGTGCGATAGAGCAGAAACAGGTCTTTCTATAAACTAATGACGGTGTCAGTTTAAGTCGGAAATAAGAAAAATGTAAGCTTCCTAATTATTTATTGCTGATCGAAAGGAATCTCTTTGAGGATTTTTAATAAAGTTTTAGTAAGTTTATTTCTACCTATCTAATCTTAATGGATTTTTTTGTCTAATTCTTTTTTTATTATGGTTTGATAACATTTTTGGAACTTTTTAATACCAAGTTAATTAGATCTGTATTCGAGATTTCTAACTCAATTCCTTTCTCTGGCTTTTGTTATTTTTTCCCCTTCCAACTAAAACTTACACAAAATCAAGTTCACGCAATCCCTTTTTGGGGACAACAAAATCATTTTAGTAGCACACTTATATACGAGAACCAGTTAAATAATAAATGAATTCGATACGTCCTCATCCTAAAAGAGCAGAGTTTGTCATTCCATAGATCTGATCAGTGTTTGATCGTCAGCAATGTTCAACCTTTCCTACACACAAAATAAAATAATACGAGTTCCACACATGTAATTTTTTGCAACCTATGCAAATATCACAAGCCATCAAGAACTAGGTTTTCGCATTTTAGAAGAATTTGCAAAATTTAACGAAATATTTTATACTGTAGGGCATTTTATTTGCTGAAAGTTGAAATCATCGACCTATGAGCATTCTTCAAAACGTGGAGTGAAATATGTGTACATGTAGTAATCCATTCCAATAAAACTGCTGTGAGACACAAATATAACACAGATGGAGGAGAAAGTTGACTCAACTTACAATAGTGTTAGTCGAGTAAACAAATTTTTATATTGAATAGTGAATGGAAAAAAGATTTTTTACAATATTAAGCATAAATTTGTCACATATACTGAGATGGGGTGGAGCGTCACGTTCATAACCTCACAATTTACCATACAGCAATCATTCAACCATAAAAAAGATCATATTGATTAAGCACACATGATCCGCAGGGTGAAGTCCCACCTGGCGATTACAAATTAGGCCATACAACATTCTATATGTGTCAGGTGGCACGTGCGGGGTTAAAAGAGGGGAGTTTAGTAAGTTGATTATGGATCACGATAAGATTTTTGGTAAAGATTGACATTACAATGAGTAAAAAATGCACAGCCTGTACAACATTGCGGAGAAAGTACCAGGGGTGGCCAAGATACTTTTTCCAAGATACAAGATACAAGTACTAAATACTTTCCAAAACTCTCAAGATCCGTCTTTTTTTCTTCCAACCGATTCGGATGTAAGCTGTGCTGGCTAAGGTTGACTAAATTATGGCGGTGATAAACTCTAAACATCTGTTGCTTATGATTATTTGTGTCCATTTTGGCGAAATTGTTGGACAAGTCAATAAAATTAGGCATTGATGCGCCACACTGCCACGACGTAATTATTACGCGAAAACAAATTGGTAGTATCATGGTCTAGCCTCTAATTCGAATGTAATTACCCAAAATTCATAACATAACAGTTGACTATGCGTCTATGTAATTGGTAAAAATTATTATTCCATCATTTTAAAACTATAAAATTCCCGACCTCTTATTTACTTCGCAATTCATCATAAAAATTAAAATACCTTTAAAATCTTCCAAATTATTTATCCATCAAACAGCTTCGAGTTAACCATCTTCATCAATCTTTTAGCCTACTGGTGAATCATTAAATTGTTAAAATTGTTCACTTCTTCGTTTCCAGAGTGTTTGTTTTTACTTCTCATCGAGTAGTTGGGATTAATGTGTGATCTTTCAATTGTTATTTCTGCCAGATAACCTTAATACACTGCAATGCTTTTAGTAAAAGCCTTTTACTCAATTTAAAGGCGAAATAATCACGGAATATGACAATTTCTGGCTTGTCGTTCCTTGACGCAAAACGTTCATTTTGTCAATTCGTAATAGTTGAAATTCATTTTTGGTATGGAACCCCAAAAATCTCGAATCCAAATTATGTTTTAGGCAATCTATAATAAGTTTTCTATTTTATTCAGAAGATTTAAATCCATTCCTCATTGCACTATAATGTTTCAAGTGTGTAAAACAGCATTTATTACTAATATTTTCTTAATATCCTTGAAAACTCTTGAAAGTTTTATCACGACCGAAGTAGTCATCGCTGGTTCAATCGTATAATTACTATTTCCATTGTATTCCTTCACTTTCTCCTTACCTTGAACTGGTTCCTTACCTTGAACTGGTTCCTTACTTGGAAGCAGAGTGCGATAAATATAGCAAGATGGAACTTAATCATGATGCTTTATTTTTGTAATCTGTTTGGCGTTAATATCTTTGCGTTCTGGCATGAAGCTAGGGTAATTCAAGACTATGTTGTCAAAATAGAGGGCGAGTACAAGATGAGGGGTGAGCAATCAATAAAGTTTTATGCAAAAGTGTTTTATGCAAAGTTGTCAATATTGCAATAACCTTCTCTAGATCGAGCTTGCAGTATCTACTTCAGTCTTGTTGGAAATGCCATAAGGTTCTCTATGGTGGCATTTACGGCGTGTCTAACACTCATGGCCTTGTTTCAACCTTGCCATATACCAATACTCTCCAGTATGATAATACCCATTTGCGGGCTTAATTCAGAATATCTTCGAATCTCAATCCAAACAAATCCAATGAATCGAGAACACTACTAAATTTCTCACTAAATTTCTCAATAATTAGCAACGTGCTACATCCTGGCGGTAATAAATTGGCTACAAATTTCTCTTGTAGTAAGTGCGCTTCCTGAAAACTAAGAACTATGCTTACAATTATGGAAAGGCATATTGCAAATATTTGTACAAGGTCCATGAGCGGGTAGTGTTGTTGACTAAATTTACACATATTATGTAAATGCCAAGTCAACGTTTAAGAAATGACATGTTTCGTATTTTCTTCATTCATGGGCATTAAAGGCTTTGATTAATGATCTATAATGCAGACCGTCGTCAATTTTTGAATTGTGTAGATAGATAGCTAGTGTTATAATAAATGGGCCTCCAATTATATCGATAGTTTTATACACGAATCGTGTAAAACGACCAATAAACTGCATTCATTCAACTCATTTTAGGATTTAATAATCGATTGCGCGATAAGGAAAAAGTTTTATAATTTTCCAGTCACCAGTGGAAATGTTTTGAAAGTGCAAATTCGCTTGAATTGCATAAAATGTAAAATTTTTATTCTGGTAGCTGGATAGATTTACAAACATATATTTAAGTTCAGCAATTGATGAATTGGGTAGCGTGAGAACACGAGTTCCTGAAAATGTATAATTTACCCGTCATTTCCTGATACTGTTCGTCCTACTTATCTTTATAAAATCGCTAAGAATGATGGAAAGTCCCGCTGGCGACATAGAATTTCAACAGTGCATAAGTGAGTATTACGAAAAAATATTGATATAAACAGTAAATTCAGGTTTCAAGTGTTATCATGGCAATATGCATCGTACTAAATGGTTTTAATTAGTGTATTCTTTGTCTAACTATAAGGTAAACTGCGTATTGGTATTGAGGTTATATATACATAGTAGATTATAATATCTGGATATCGAATAAAGATGATTAACTTTTCGGTTATGTTGCTTGAAAAATATATTTTCTTCCGTTCTTATGGAACGAAATTAATTGCAAGTTGTGGTGGTATGTTTGCCAAAATTTTGTTAAAAACCAGACTTTAATTGGATTATTACAGTATGGTCAGGTTTTATTTAATCCAGCTTTCTTCGCGATGTAACTCCTGATTAACCAACATAAATAACTAATAAGCATTTTAATTGCATGAATATTTTATTGTTGTTGGGTCTTATTCAAATGATAAATTAGAAGGATATTGTCAAAACTTGGTTGAATTACTGTATGATGCAGATATTCATTTGGAACCACTGAACTTTGTATATTATAAAAATTCAATACCAGTTAAGTAAAGGAATATTTAAGATTGCAGTATTCCCTTTGACTTGGATCATCCGTTGTCACAATTCATTTCACTATGCAGCTACTAAAATTCATCAAAACAAAGTTTGAAGCCCTCAACCAGAATTTGCGAGCTAAATTCCAAAGATGGAAATCCACATCATATTGCATAATAGTTTTTCAAGTTTGTGAAATAGCGGAATTTCCGAGGGCATTTTGTTTTTCGCGTAGTAACTCAAAATTCAAACATGTTACAACTAATCTTCGCTGGTTTAGTTGTTGTATTGCCCTTACTATTCTCCTTCTTCATTTTATACTAACTCTAAACTGGTTGCTTACTTGGAAG
>JAQFZJ010000698.1:0-18836 GCA_034695645.1 Folsomia fimetaria
TCATATAAAAGTCATCAAGTTAGCAATTCATATTGTGAATCAATAAGTCATAACTGATTTGTATGTTTTAATTGTTGTCTCGTGTTGTGGGCATTTGCATCTAACTATATCTATGATTAGTAATTAATATAATCATATATGTGCTATAATCATCCCATATCTAAGAACCCGCCACTCTAAGCTATTCCAGCATAGCTGCTACTGGGGTCAATCCAGTTCAACCGGATGCCATCCCCACAATAAACAATAGATTCGGCGGATTTGAGGTCATACCTAAATATAACCCAGATTACGGATACCAATTTAAAACGTTTATAAGTACTCTTTATACGGACTTTGCTCTATCTCCGTCATGTTTATCCTTGTTGCTATGGTTCTTGACATTTGCCATGCATGAGACTAAGATGGCACGATATGCCATCTTAGATATTTAACCACTGCATGGTTTCAATATAAGTACAAACATGACAAAATTCACAATATGAATAATTAATTTGCTTGACGTTTCATGTTCAGCGAAGGTTTGGAGGTACGTAAATTTGTAATGGCAAACATACTGAAAAAATGCTTCAAATATGTTTTATAGGTCAAATACAACATCGTTGTTGCTATGGTTCTTGATATTTACAAATTTCCATGAAACCCATACATGAGACTAATTCACAGAAGGATAATTATATCACCGGTCCAGTTTATTTCTGCATTCCCTAAATCCAGATATTTATATGGTTGGGACAATGAATGAGACCATGATTAGTATATTTTTATTTATCGATGTATTTATCTAAACAATGCAACTTTTGTTAAGAAAACGTACTGCCCAGCTTAAATATTAGTTGCAAAGTTCCACTTATTAGCCCGAAAATCCAAATCCTGCTTCGACCTGGGCTAACCCAAAAATGGTGCTGGGACGCTATTTAAAGTATTTGTACAATACTACAAATGTATATGTAGTTATATTTCCTTCCGATAGTGCACTACTATGTAGGATTCACAACTGTAGAGAATTGCAATGAAACCTTTCAGCAAAACATCGATCATACTAGAATCCTACGTTGGTGGTTGAGGATTCAATAAATACATGTTCAATCGAATCCATGTGTTGCGTTATTAGATCTTAAATTCATGCCCAGATTCCCTTGTTATATTGAATTTGGCTGATTGGATTTACTTCTCACCAGGATTTCAATAACCTGATTGCATACATACTTTTGCTTTTACGAATGGACGTCGACTCTGGCTACTTAATATACTTTATAATTCTGATATCCCAACTTGTCCCTTTCTTAACACATCATCGCCAAAATTGGACGTTGCTTGTTAAGCCTATATTGTGTATATCTTAAATCCATCGGTGCTGCCATTCCAACTCTGGCAGTGGTTGAGCTTCTATGGTTTTCAGTTTTCGAACAGCATTTTGACTGCTTTGAAATCTCGGGGATATTCATATTCCAGAAAACGAGAGTTTAATTATCGAGCAAATGACATGCCGGTGGTTATTGGCTGTTGCTTTGGCGGGTGAGTCAGGAATTTTCCTTGGCAAGAGCATGACGTCAATAGTGTACTATGGCAGACGAGGGGGTTAGCCCCGAACATCGGGGCCTAGGTACTCGAAGAATTTAGTATAGTAGATTTAACACTTCATTTACAATTTACTCTTTCTTTACCGCGTCGTCATAATCGAAATTCTGGTCAGTGATGTTGGTTTCTGCTGGTAGGATTAACGTATTGTCGACGAAACCTGTAAATAGTTTTTGAAAGATGAATAGCGGGAAAATGGAATTCAGACGAAAGTATCACATACGTGTTCACACGTACGAAAAGTATGGGGGTACTGGGAAGATTTCGCAATTGTCTATATTGCAGTTGTATTCATTTTGGATATAAAGTTCCAGTTTTCTATAAGAAAGAAAGAAATCCACGTCGTTCAGGTCTATGTAATTCTCTGTATCTTGGATCTATGTAATTGCATATAATAATTAGGTAACCTCATCAATACACATATATCGTCGCTTGTTCCATAACTTGGGAAACTCCATCAACAAGATATTTAGTGCAAAACACTTACCAAACTTTACCAGCGCACTGATATCGTGTGCAAGTGTAATAAAATATGAGCGTGTTTCCTTGCTCCTCGAAATCGCAATTAACGCGATTGTAGAATATATTGATTTTAAAAATACATTATTAGATGACTGATACATAACCTCACATCGTTCCATCACATAATAGAATTTCATGGATGTATCGTATTGATTTGCGTCGCGTTGTATGGAGGCGGGGATGTGTAAAATCTAATCACATTTAAGTTGTTTTTTGTCACGTCGGACTTTCTGCACCTAAGAAACTGGTACAAGGCGGTGAATACAATACAATGCCAGTCGTTAGTTATTGCTATGTATTACCAAATTCAGACAATATGCGATTTCAAGATGGAATTTAAACCAGCTTGTTCTAGTTTGATCTATATGATCATAGCTTTCATTCTCCCAGAAGTGAATAGCACATTATCCCTAGATATTAATGGATTTGATAATTGTCATGTATTAATTATATCCATTGGCAACAGTTGGGAGTTTCCATTTCAACATGATGTACAATATATAGAACATCCAGTTCAACTCCAGCAGTATACGAACGATAAAATCTCATCATTAATCGACAAACAACTTAAGACACAAAGCCCAGACTATCCCACCGGAATTGGAGAATTCCTTCCTGATGTGCAACTACGACTTAGCAAATCACCTCTCCAATGCAGAGTGATTGTGTTACTATTTTCAAACGCACATACGGCTGAAGATGCTATGCATGCTGCAAAACATATGGGGGATTATATTGGATTGGTGACAGATGAATTTTCTTCCATCCCGGAAGGACATGATTATGACGTCAGAGGCATTAATAAGTTCGAAACCTACTTTCGTAAATGTTTCGGGATAATATATCTACCAACCCTCAAAAACCGCTTGCGTATCTCTCGTCATGCCGAGTCTTATATAGTTATGATTTATGGCAGAAAATTAGGCTTGAACAAATACCATATACACCACCTATTTTTTGTAGAGAATGCGCAAAGGAATGATTCATCTTCTGTGCAACTTACACATATTTGCCTTCGTTGTGCGGATGGCCGTCTACACAAATTTACTAACATTACTAACCGAGCTAACATGGCTGAAATCGTTAATGAATATATCGCCGAATCAGAAAAAGTTCTCATGTGGCACGATGACCGGAACACTGAACGATACAAAAACTATAACTTCTTAACAGCAATTATGAACAGGAAAACAATTTCACAATATAAATCTTCGACTCTTAACTCTGTTTTGAAGTCTGTAATTCACTCCCATTTAAACCTAAGTGTTCGCAAATCTTGGTACAGCTCGGACCAAGGAATACAAATCAAATTTACATATCCAAATGACTACGCCCAGAACGACGTAACATCCCTTGTACTTGGCGTACATGATAGGCAACACCTTCATCCACATTTTTATCATATCCTGTGGACCCAGAAAAGTCTTGCGTTTGCCACCTGCTCCACAACAAAGGCATACATGACATTTACAAGTTACGTAAATCCATTCGACTCATTGACCTGGATTGGTGGGATAACTTCTTTCTTCGTAATTGCAACTTTCTTGAGATTTATTACCAAAAATTACATGTTTTATACTTTATATGCAATTACCGTGGAAAATAGTATCAACACATCACGCTCGAAGACTTCTAACCGCATAATCCTCTTGTGGTGCTTTGCAATGCTTGTGCTTGGAAATTATTATAAAAGTATTATAACAAATGATATACTGGCGCCATTGAGTGCAGACACTCCAAGAACCCTGAAAGATATGTACGATAATGAGTTTCAGTTCATTGACCTTGGGTCAACTGCTAAAGGACGGTCGGAGGTGTCGTTGCACATTTATAGAGAATTAGCATTATCTAATGATTTAGAGAAAGTTCTCGGTGTGAACAAGAGTGTAAATAATCTATTTGACCGCATGTTCAATATAGGTTTGCTGACCTACCACATGGACGTTCTACACTGTTACTATGATTATGATAAATTTAGAAGCGTTCCAAAGTCGCAATGTTCTGGTAGCGTTGTTGTCATGGGGAAGAAACACGTTCGGAGTAAAGAGCGATTTTATAATGAGATGATAGACAGTTTGGCGAACTACACCGCACTTAAATTACATCTGAATTTAGATCCATACTATAGCCCTGGTTCAGCAAACCTTAGAACCAATAATACCCAAAGCGAAAGACTTAGAACTATGGCCGCATGTGATAAGTCAGCTCTAGTCGATTGGGATTCACAGATCAGTACAACTGTCGAAAATCTACTAGGGGAATATTCGTCAATTACGAGGAGAAAGTATATAAAGTTGGAGGACACAGTGCTGCCTGGCAGACAACTTGTTGTTGTATCAAAATTTGCTTATGACGTTGTGGGAGATTCAATTTACAGAGTAATTGAATCTGGAATATTCTGGCAATGGACAACTTTCCTGGATCGTCTATCAATTTCACAGAGGACAGGGGAAGGATTGAGTATGCCGTTCAAACCACAAATCCTTTATTCAAATATTGGAACATTGTTTTTTATTCTATTAGGTGGCATGGGGATAGGATTATTAGTGTTTGTATGGGAGATTGCCGGAAGGATAGGCTATGCTGTGCCTAAGTTTTTCAAATCAGCAAAAAATATTTGGGTGCTCTGTCGAATCAAATTTCGCAAACAGGCTGCTGCTCATATACAGGCGAGCCAACACATAAGAATCATTCAGACCGTCAATATTGGATTGCAAATTGTTCCACTACAAATAGAATGATTTATTCAAATATTTCTTATCGTGATAAATAAATTTAAACTTGACAACATGCGTCGTTTCAAGAAACTGTAATTTATTACGTTATTAATTTACACTACTTACTACTTAATTTAGAATACTATTTAAATCATGATGGGCATTTGTGTACGTTCAAATTCGGAATCAATAAGGGCATCATCGAAAGAATTAGTTTGTGGTTGGAATGGCTCTGAAACGTCAACTAAAATTGACAAATTATTAATGTAATGACTCGTCATGGCGAAATGGATTCAAAGAACATCTCAAGGCTCAGATCGTTCGTTCACAAATGTAACGAGGTATAGATTTGCATAATAAAAGGCTAATTGCCGTTAGTTTTGACGTTTCGTTTTAATTAGTATAATACAGAACATGCGTTGATCAACAATGGTGAGTCAACACTCATAAAAAGTTTATTCTTGCGCAATCGCAAGTGTAAAATTGAATGACCGAAAGCCATTTAAATTCGTCGCCCACAAAAGTGCATTACACCAGGATGCAGGATGTATTCACAGCACTTAATATTAGATTTCCTAACAAAATACAATGCTAGACGATTTCCTCAGAAAACACAATGCTTGAGGATTTCCTATTTCATTCTTGCCCATCATCCACTTCCTCTAACAATATGCACGACTGCTCGATAAGCCACACATAAATGTTGTTGCTTCAAAATATTTTTGCAACGTCCTTAATTCTAGCCATAAATATTCTACTCTACATTTCAAATCCAATTTTGGATATGCTGTAAATATCCTCCCAGATAATTTCATTCATTCTAAGCGAGCATTGCAGAAATGAAAATTTCACTTATTTTAGTTATTTAATTAAACAAAACTAATGACGCAGATTTAGATAGTGGGTTTAATTATACAAAATTATACAAAATTTAGTAATATAGAACATAGCAAATTTTCTAAGAAATAAATCAAAGTTCCAGATTACGAACTTAAATTTTTACAGACTTTTTCAAGTTGCATTTTGAATAATATTATATTCCACATTCCAGAGTGTTAATTAAGAACAAAACGTGTGGTGTGGCATATTTATTTTACTTTTACAAATAAAATTGATTTATGAATACGTGGTGTGAATGGTTATTTACACCATGTATCAGTCTTGAATCTGATACATAATGAGGGTATTCACGATAGCGTCGTAAACTTCGCTTCGCAACATAACTTACGAAGTTTTTTACGAAGAAAAAACAAGGGTCTGAGCTTCGTAAATTTCGTAAGCTTAGTAACAACATTTTCAATGAGAAAATCTTACGAATCTTACGAAATTTTGTAAACTTCGTAAGTTATGTTGCGAAGCGACGTTTACGAAGCTTACGACGCTATCGTGAATCCCCTCAATATATCAATGTTTTATTTACACAGTGTAAACCTCGTTTACTTTGCAAACTTTGTATTGCAAAGTGTATAGGTAAATACATTTGCAAACAAGGTATTATCGCTTTTTAAGCTCCCAGTAATATTCTGTCCTGCTTCATTGTGAGTTAATCAATGAAGGTCCAATTTTATTTATTCATTCTTTTCGAATCATGTAACTGAAATAAAAATTATACTTCAATGTGGTCCATTTTTACATAGGAGTGCATAAGAAATACGAAATTAAAAAAAAACTTCCGTACAGTAAATACGAATAGACCATCATTTACTTTATGGATAAGTCTAAACGGAAATATATGCAATTAAACTTTCAGAAATATACAGCGTGATTTAGGTGAATGTCCCGGCTTATAAAAATCAATTTGAAAGCAACCACTAAACCGATTTTGCTCAAATTAAGTTTTTTGTAGAGTAGAAGAATTAATCATATTTTTTACAGATTTTTATAATCAGTGGGGGTTGATCAGTGTCAAGTGTCAATTCTCCCAAACAAAATCGAATTTAACATACAATTACCCACCCCTGTCCTGGTGAGTAACAGAAAATTGAAACTTGGTTACCAATATTTTGATGTGTTCAGTTCCATCAATTCAAGTCAAAAATATGCATATCTGCATACAAAATAATGACATCGTTGTAACCATGTTCAAGTTGCTGTTACTAACCGGGACAGTGGTGGGGAATTGCATGTTAAATTCGATCTTTTTTGGGAGAATTGACACTGATCAACCCCCTCTGATTCTAAAAATCTGTAAAAAATATAATTAATTCTTCTGATACTGGTACTCTACAAAAAACTTAATTTGAGCAAAATCGGTTTAGTGGTTGCTTTCAAATTGATTTTTATAACCCGGGACATTCACCTAAATCACGCTGTATAATTGGACTGAAATCCACGTTACATCATCACGTAGAGCTGTATATTTAATTAACACACGGCATGCTATCAGTTACAGTTACGAATGTATCTAATAAGCCTGTATATCGTCGTATTTTCTTGTCAGTCAAAATCATAATTAATGTGATAGGTTGGAATACCATAAAATTAAGCAACATACATTAAGAGTTGGAAATAACCTAAAGTTTGCGATTAAAGTCCCCACTTTATGTTTACTCGCATATTTATAATTTAATACATGGTTTCATAAATTCCACTTTTATATCAATATACTCATATCGTCTTTCGTCATTCGTTGAAATTAATGTAAAATACACAACCACTGATACGGAACCCTGGTTCCGTGACCGTCGTTCCATCAAATAATTAAATTCTGTGGATGTTGCGTGTGGCTTTTTTCAAAGTTTCATCTTATTATATTTCTCTTTAATGGAGCACACACACACCGGTCAAAACTAAAAACTAACACCCCCTCCAGCATCGCCAATCATCCTCCTCCTCGTCATCACAATCCAAACCAAATGGGTCTTCGTCCACTCTGCGCACGTCGTCCCGCCAGTCTTCGATGGGGATGACGACGTCGCCATCACCTTTGTATGTATACGAAACGATTCTTATCTTTGTCCTCATCACTATCTTCGCTTTTGCTGGCATGGTTATCTTCATCCTCGCTATATATGTCCTCTTCATCCTCGTCAACGATGGCATTTTCATCTTCCTCATCTAATTCCTCATCCTCCTCGGCCTCCGTTACCAAATCCAGTAATGATTCCATTTGGTGCAAAAGTAAAAAATCAGATTTTGCGTAAATTAAAATCAATTAACCCGAATTAACTCACAATTCAACTCCATCAGATTTCTCTCGTTTTCGGTTTTCGTCGGTAAGTTCACTGGCATCTTCACGTATTCGCTTAAGTTTCTTGTTGACCAGCAGTTCAGCCAATTTGTTGCGAGAAGTTCCTACCGAAAATGCAACACAGCAAGAGGGACAATGCTTCAATGCAGTAAGATGCGAGGCGCAAATGTTGTGACCATTTTGACATTGTTGAATCGGAATGGTGCACGTTTTCAGGCAGACGAAACATTCTAAGAATTTGATAACCTGTTCATCGTCTTGCAGTGGTTGCGACTGGGACAAGGTTGACAAAGCCATGTCAAAATCTGGAACATTTTAATAAATAATAGTGAATTTTGATTGGATGAAATGTTTAGACTTGGTTGCAAGTATGAAAACTATGTCTGCCATTTATCAAAAAGTTCGACATAGGCTAACGGATGACTGGGCTTATGGAAATGGTCAGTTTTCACGAAATTCTTGCATTTAACATTTTTATTTCGAAATCAAAAGAATCATTCAATTTGTTTAGATTTGGATGCACGACCATGGACTTCCAGGCCGAAGAATGTGCACTCCGAGCAGTAGTTGACTGTTTTAATAGAAGATAATGGAGATCCATCTAAGGTACATAGTGATAAATAAATTGCAGACTTGCAGACTTGCCTGAATGTTCCTATCTTCAATAAAACTTAGGTGACTTTAATCCGAACCTGAATCCAACCCCTCAACAAATCTCCCATTCACCTTCATATTGTAAAATGCAAATTACTTGGCCGTTTTTATAACAATTGTGTTTCAAAACATAGCTAAAAATTAGTCACATCCTCAACCGGGTCTGTTCTAAACCGAATGTGAATAAGATTAATTAAAGATTTGGTTGTGCAATCAAGAAGCATTTTATTGCAATCTCATCAAATCAAATTCATTCTGTAATACAGGAACAAGTTAGCGGATTACATAAAGATAATCAACAATTAATCCCCCATTCCATAACCTGGTACAAGGGAAGGATTATCTCTTTGCCGTTTGAAACGCAGCACTTCTGTCTCACTCTGCGGATGACAAACTGCTTCCGAAAACTTGATGACTTCCTCAATCCGGCTCATTCCTTCTTTCACCGTCTTCTTTCTCACACAGCAGAGCTCAAACGCCAAAAAGTGGATGGACGACATCACATTTTCCGGAAGTTTGATATCCTTTCCAATTTGAATCATTTCTCGCATTTGAATCATGGCTTGATCATACCGTCCCTTTGCGCATAACGTCATCACTGATCTGTCCAGCTGTTTGATCTCCTCCATCCTGTTTCGGATCTTTTTATTCTTGCAGATACAATCTGGAGGACAAACAATTCCATAAGTGCTGTTCAGTTCAGCGGCACGAAGCGACAAGTCCTTCAAAGGTTGACGAGTGTCGTTGAACCGGTTGTACTGGTAGCAGATCTCTTCTCCCTCTTCGATTGGGCACAGGGAGTAAAGAATCTGAAAAAAACAGGAATAAATCAATGAAAATAACTCCGAAATCGGTTTTTGTCATTCGCTTACCACAACGTTGTAACTCTCATCATCAATAAACGCAGAATTCGCATCGCAAGCGTGATTCCCCATTGAGATTCGAAACCCGATCGCACTTCCGTTTGAAGTTCCAACACAATTATTTGTAAACTTTTCCAGAGGCGAACCATCCTTCGGGACGAGTTGAACAAAACCAGGATGTTCAAACAGTGTCTGCTTGAAGGGCTCACCTCCCTCGACAATTATTCGGAAGAAGGCGGGCAGCGCACGGAGAGCGATCAATCCGCGACCTTTCCCTTCCACACGATCAACCTTCCAGTCGATTCCTTCTTCCCCGACGGTCAACTGGCACCAGTGTTTGTGACCCTGTAAAACAGATTAATTATTATTAATTAATATTATTATGTTGTTACAATTGGACAAAAATTGTATTAATATTAATTACCTGTCCAATTCCCGTCGCCATTTCGACCGCAGAAGGTTTCCCATCCTTTCGTTGCACCCAATCAGCAACCTGACATTCTTTGGAACAGTAAGCACGGCGATGACATTTGGAACAGATGAGCTCCTTACCGGCGGGGATGTCGACAATGCAGAAAGCACAGGGACGAAGAGATTGTATCTTGGAACAGGACATTTCAATTCACTCACTGTTCGGAAATCAGGGTTGGAAGTGTTTTTAGACTAAATCGAATTTAATTGTTGCGCTGAGTTGCAAGCAATAATTAAAACAGGTGTGTGCAAGTGTAACGGCGGAGGAGTGAAATAAGAAGACTTGTCTTTATTTAGCTTTCCCTCTTCCGCCAAAAATCACAGTGCCCCGTCCATCCACCAAAACCCTAAAAAAAATATAATACAAATTGGATAAATACATGTAAATTTCTTAAATATGTGTTTGTATGTGGAAGACTTTTGTATTATTGTAGTCAAAATCGAATTTTAAACCAAATTTTAATCTAAATTAGTTTTAGAATTAATTGACAATAAATTCTGTTTCCTCAGGCGCTGTGGAGGATGATTTTGACCGTGGGGACATTTCGATTCCAAACCAACAAGCTTCTCGGGCCTTCGGCGCTCGCGGATGTCGGATTGTGTGTTGCATAGTAGTAAATACAAAGCAAATTAATTAACTACTAGTATCAACTGTGCCCGTTCAAGCCAAAAGGTGGACATTACCGCAAAACTGGAAAATGCGCCCCACATTGTTTACATATGTACGTACATGTACATATTATTTGATAGGTAGTTATTTTTCGCATCTATCTGTATTGTGTACCTAGTCAAACACAGAATTTGGGTAATATTTTGACCACTTACAGCATTGCAAGCCTCGTGCCTTGTTGCACAACTTCTGGTCAATAATTAATTGCACATTCAAGTATGCTTTACGAAACAATTTCTTAGTTTTATAATCCTCAAACGTCGTAATTAAATATTATTAGTTCATTATTTTTCATACCAAGGCCAGCGTACCCTCGTCTGTAATAACTAGATTTATTGGCATTTATTGTCATGAAATATCCGATCATGGATCGTTGGTTAATTTCTATTGCATAAACACTATCGACAGGTTCGAATTATACCTTAATTTAGTCAACAACGCGTTTCATGTGACTTTATAAATAAACAATTTCAGATTCTCCTTGTCTTAGCGGTTTTGCGCGAACCACCAAGTCAGGGCGGTTTTTTCGCGATCGCACGGTTAAGCTGCCTTTCTAGTTTGGCTAACGTATCGTTAATTCTGTCTTTCATAAAAGTGGGTTAAAGTTCATTGTCCCACTCATGCTGTACTTTACCTATACACTCAGCATTTACACTCAGCATTTAATCCGCCCTCTTCGCGGGTCTGCGAGATGGGAACAATTTACTAAAGACTTCGACTGGATTGTTAAAGAAATTCATATGTGCATGTGCCATTAAAGAAATGACAGGATTTGACAAGAAGGTATTGCAGAGGAGGACTAGTGCTGTCAACGTCATAGCGTTACCCATATCACTTGGACAGTTTACAATATTTCATATTAGTTCCACTCTGCCTGGAAATATTGCGGGTATTATTTTGGATTTAGCCATCGATAGTATTGTCACATTGTGTTAAGTTAAATTATCTTCCTTTGTTAATTGATATCTGAGGAGATACGTATATTTTACTATAGCAAGTTGCCTTGGTTATTATAATCTCAATTAAAATCTTCAACCTCCTTGCATGATTTAGCTGCTATTTCATTTGGCATTGGTGTATTCGAGTGATTAGGCTGTTGGTTGCTGGCTTGCTTAAATTGGCAATTTATATTTTAATAATACTCAGAAAGAAAATGTTTACTCAATTGTAGAATTGATTACATGCTTGTGATTGATTATAATCTCTCAAAGATAAATAATCGTCCAAATCAACGATGTTTGCAAGTGAAATCGCACAAAACATGTTTGCTTGTTTTCATGTTTTTTTCATATTTGTACTTTTATTTTTTAACAATTCACATTGGATGAACATATTCTCTTGATTACGTCTATACCTATCTTTGTTCGACATACATACTATCAGTAATTTTGCGTGGATGGTTGGGTGCTTGAACATAAAAACAACATAATCTACCATATATTTAATGGAATAGACTCTGTGCATTCGTATTCTTTTACTTGCATAACAAATTAATACAAAATTAATCGGGAACCCTTCCCTTCGCCTATGATCCTGTTAAGCACACCAATTTTATCAAGACATGGAGCACGTAGTAGTAACCCAATTTCGTACGGGGTATTTCTGTCACGTTCAGGGGCATATATGTATATTTAAACATTTCGTTAGTAAATAGTGTTTATGGTACGAGAAAAAGTATTTACTACAAAACTTTGATGTAGTACCCGTATAGGTAAACAAAATGGTGCATACGTCAACTGGGAGAAAAAGTTAATTAGAAACCAGACGTAGTCTGGCCGGAAGCTAGGTTATACAAAGTCATACTCCAATTAAATTAATTAAAAAGCAGGAAGACCGTCTATAGTTTTTATGCTCATCAGTCTCATACTAAAAATAATCCAACCTTGACCATGAGTATTTCGGTTTATGTAATAACTAGTATTTACACAGAACTTGATCCGACATTAGAGTGCTGCGCTCATAACTGAATCGTTCTTCTCACATAAAATATTGAAATATGGAAGTTGCGGATATTTGGCAGGTGATAAGCACTTATCAATCCGCATTCCGGTATCTTTGGCCATTTCCCGTGTACTTTGATGTAACAAAGAAGCAAATTAACAACTATTCAAAGGCAAGTTATCGCTACAAATTCTGGAAAATAACCTTCGCGTTGAGCAGCGCGGTCAGCATAATCTCCGACATTCTTGTTTTACTGTGGAAAAACTACTCCAAAACACCGCTTCTCACAGTAGGCCAGATTATCATCTGCTTTTTCAGCGCGGCTCTGACTATTTTCGGAATTTCGTGTTATTTTGGGATATCTGCTTTTATGGAGAGTTCGACATCCACGACAAATAAATTCTTGCTAGATTATGAAGAACTAGCTCAAGGTAAATCAAATACATAGATTTACATATTGCGAAAATATATATTATTTGCATATTATTTGCAATATAGGTGTGCCCTCAACAAAAAAATCGAATCCGAAAAACAACTTACCCGGGATAATTGAAATATTGAAAGGCACAATTTACATTTCAGCCATCGCTCCCTTTGTCACCATCTTGTTTTACTGCTGGCAGGATGTTGATATTGCATACATTTTTGCGTCCCTATTGCAGACGTCTTTTAAATTGAAAATTTCATTTTTTTGTAAAGTGGTCCTCCACACGTGCAGATGCCTTTATATAAGTATTCTCTGCTTTGAAATTGCAAGGATGATCCCACTTCTGCACATTTTGGGATTTCTGCACGTAACAATGTGCTGGAATTATCAAGCAAAATTAATGCAGATTCTGAATAACAAATTAGACCACCCGCAATTTAAACGGTACATTATTGTTTTGAATTTCTACGACAAGATTCGAGTTTATGAACAACACTCGCGAAAAATGATAATGAATTTGATTGGGTTATTTTTGTACATGGAGTTCTCAATGTCATTACTCCTTAATTTTATGTCAATCAGAATGTATCACGTTTTTCCACTTCATTTCTATTTAATATTGCCTATTTATGCCATGGTAGCTTTTTCACTGGCTCATTTTGTTCTACCAGCACTGATTGGTTGCGCGCTTGATTCGATAGCTTTGTTAAACAAGATTAGCAATGAGCTTTATTCAATTAGAGGAGTTAGGAATAGTTGGCTTAAGAGGAAATTAAGCTCATTGAATGTTATTCGCATTTCTGTGGGGCTGGGTGACACGAAATTCTTTGATGTTCAACCCAGTACAAAATCAACTTTTAATTTTACTGTGATAATTTATACTATTAATTTACTTTTATCTGTAAATGTATAAATTAGCAGCATGTGCATGCAAAATATTTCTTCTTGTGCATTCTCGAACGAGTACTGTTAATGCTTGCAATGAAAGGGTTAACATTTTTTGTAATTGTGTGGATCTTTATTAACAAAACAAAAGTATAGGTAAAGTTCATCACATAACAGTTTAATGTACAATACTTGTCAATTTTGTTATAATTACATATAGGCCTTAACATTATTGAATCATATATGCCGCTAAATACAAATTAAATAATTAATGTCAATATTAATTAATAGAGAAATATCAAATTATAATTCAGTATGGCATTTTACCTACAACATACAAGCGTGTGTATTAAAGGCAATAATATCACCTCATCCGCGCAAGTTGCAACATTTAGCATTAAATATTACACCGGAAAGTACAATGGAGTTTACACATCTAACCTGTATCGATAATTGTATAACTAACTAAGAGATTGACCGCAGCATCGTTTAGTTGGTGGTTTTCTTATTTTTGCGTGTCATCTCCGCTTCCTTCTTTATATGCGTCTTACGTCTTTTATGCCCTAGTAAACTCCCATTATCCTTAAAGCGAAATCACAAACGTCACATTAGAATGGTGGCTCGTCACTGTGAACACTCTTGTAACGCCTTACTCAGTTTTAGAAATGAATTTTGTCCCACATCCTCCTTCTTCGCATTTGAATCTGAAATGTCTTGAGGTGATATATTTGAATATGACGTGCTAACATTCTTGTCTTGCAAATTCATTCCCACATTCTTTACATTTGTAGGACTTCCCAGCCGTGTGTTATGAAACAATATGTCCATTTAGAGTGGCACGGTATTTAAATTTATCGGGCATTGAGGGTACTGCAAAGTAAATGGTTTGTGCTTAATTATTATTCAAGTTCATTTAAAAAATTGAACAACGAGCCAACTTTCCCTATGCAGCATTCTTTTCTCCGTGTGTACATTCATGTGTCCCTTACAATAATGAGCTTACTTATGTATGACTAATTTAATTTATTCAGTGCATTGTTGTTTAAGACAAAATCCCTAATTGATATTAGAAGGAAATGTAAATATCCCGTCAAAATATAGCAAAGCAAATATGAATTTTGGCAGATATGTATATCAATTATCCTGTCATACATATTTTATTCTTTGAATGGTGGTAACATTTGAATGAAGTACATAACAAGTTTGTACATACTTACAATTAGTATACATATAGTATACAAATCTATAGTATACAAATCTGAAACCTGAGCTTGCGTGTTCAGATGACACAATAAAAGACAAATAATCAAAACAACACACCTATAAATCGGAAGATATGCACAATACGCAACTACGCAGATCAAGACGTAAATAAACACGTAATGACGAAACATGACGCAAGTTCCACTTCTTCACTTCCTCAAATTTAATATAACTGCTCCACTTCCCCGAAATCACATTTCGACAAAATTTTACTGTTAATAAATTCAATCCTGTTTACCCGAAGCCAAACCAGGGATTCTACTATTTATGTTTTACATCACGGTTATTAAACGGGTAAACGTTATTGTACTTACCACTGGAATATAAAGAGTCAGAAAAGCTGTATGCATAAATTATTCAAATTTTTTAACATAACAAGCACCAGCACGTGATATATAAACTCTGTTGAACAAGAATTTGTCATCATGACTTTTGTGACATTTTGACAACGACAGATGGACAGCTACTCGACTTGGGGGCAAACTGCAAATCGAAAAAGAAATTCATCTCTATGATAATTCATATTTCACTAGAAAATCGTACAACATAACGGAATCCACCTCATTTCCTCTGCCCCTAGTAATTAGATCGTATATATTTACCGTAAATTATTCATGGGAAATATTTCCTCTGTCAAATTATGGTGGACAATCGACTTGCCTCCGTGCTAACATCAATGGAAGAAATTGGGGAATTACTTTCGACGAGTTGATGCTGAAGGATTTAATTCTAGGGAGCATTAAAGAAGGATGTGCAAATGTTTAAGGAACTAAATAAGCGTCAATAGTATTTTAGACATTTATAATTGAATTGTACAGCCTTGTATAGATTAGTTGTAACCAATTTCTTATATTGAACTCATTTAATTTTTCAAAATTATTATTACACGATTAATCTACTTTTTTATTTGTAAATTTATGGATTAACGCAAAGTGCGAATTAGCAGTTTGCAAACATTTGGATTCGCTATAACGGAAATATAGGAAAATTAATGTAAAAATGTACACTGATCGGTGTGAAAATTGAAGAAGTGTGAACTAGTTAGTACATGCATTATTTACAATTTACTATTTCTATACATTAAATGAATGAATTAAAAAAATTGACACATCTAATATTAGTAAGCATAGTATTCCCCTATTCACTGCACAGTAGTCTGAAGCACTTAATCATTCCGTATTGTTATCTTAGTTTTCCATTTCATCTGTTTCATCTCTATCTCCATGTGCCTCTTACTTCTTTTATGTTCCAGTAACTTTCCGTTAATTTTAAAAGCCGTGTCACAAACTTCACACCTGAATGGACGTTCGTCACTATGAACATGCATGTAATGAAGTTTAACCTCAGTTTTAGAAATGAACTTTGACCCACATCCTTTCTGTCCACATTTGAAAGGAAATTCTTTGAGGTGATGTCTTTGAGCATGACGTTTTAACATAGGTTGTCTTGCAAATTCCTTTCCACACTTCTTACATTTATAAGGCTTCTCGCAAGTGTGGACCGCAATATGTTTACGTAGACATGAGATTGATTTAAATTTATTGGGGCATTGTGGACACTGTTAAAAATAAATCATTCCTAACTTTTTCTATAGGTGCCTAATAAAATAATGTGTAAATTTATTTTACCTGTTTAGTCCTTTCCTCCGTGTGTACAACCATGTGACCTTTTAAATGGGTCGCCTGGCTAAATGCTTTTCCACATATTTTGCAAGTGAATGGGTTTTCTCCTGTGTGAAACCTTAAATGTGTCTGTAACTCTGCTCTGCCTGATAACTTGGCGTTACAAAAATAGCAGGAATAAAACTTTATCTTGAGATGATTTCTTAGTACATGTTCTTGAATGTACTCCTTCCTAGTTCGAACAGTTTTTGGACATTGTTTACATCTAAAGATATAATTAAACGCTTTTCTAGCCTTCGGTTTCAGTTCTGAAGGAGGGATTGGGATTTGCTCCGTGGTGAAGTAGAGTTCATCTTTCCCGCAAAATACTGCATGTCTTTCCAAAGCTGTTTGGTTCCCCATTTTGAGGAAGCAGATGGGACATTGAATCTTATCTTCCGGAATCTGATGGACCTGAAAATTTAACAAAATATATAAGTGGCTTATCTGGATTACTAGAATATCTCCTCACTTTTTGATGCGTCCTCCAATTACTTCTCTGATTGAAATCCTTCCCACAAATTTTACAACTGTATGGTTTCTCCTTTGTATGACGTCCAATGTGCATTTCCAAGAATGATTTACAATTGAATTTCTTGTCGCAAAATTTACATTGAAATGGATGACTATCTTTTAAAAAGTGTTCCCGACCATGTTGCCGCCTGTCAGAAACAGGAATATAATTAGCGCAAATGTTACAGAGAAATGTCCCCTGCCTCTTGTGGTCTAGCATGTGGCTGTTAAATCTGTGAAAAAATATATGCGAATTAATTTATTGCTAAAACATAAAGAAGTGTTAAAATAAACCTTCATACTTCATAATCGCACAAAACTGTTCTTGGCAAATATTGCATTGCAAATTTGAAGATTTTTTTTTCTGATGCCCATTAAGGACAGCGATGGTTTTAAAAGTAGCGTGACAATAATCACACTCAAATTTACGAACATCGGAATGTTTCACGGAATGCATTCTTAATTCTTTAGTAGTCACAAATTCACTACTGCATCCTTCTTCTGGACAAGGAAACGGCTTAATTTCCCAGTGGTGTTTGTAATGAGTGTTCAAAGCTGTCAATTTTGTATATGCGGAAGAACAAAGGGCAACTGAACACGAGTATAATTGTGAGTTTTGATTTGTTGGAAGATGAGATGAAATTATGTGCTGCCTTAAAGTCTGACTGTTGCAAGTAACGTTACAGGAGGGATAATTACAAGTGAAAAAGCCACGGGTGTCTTGATTTTTATTTGATCGGAGCTTTTCGTTTGAATTTACGGATCTAGAACGAGGAATATATTTTGATAGGGAAGTCGCGGATTGTCCCCGGTCTAAATTTGAGACATATGTAATTATTTATAATTATTCCTTACTTATGTATATGTATGTATGTGTACTTTTAAAATCTAAATGTTTACCTGAGGAACGATATTCAGGGTCATTTGTATGGCAATTTTTTTTAATTGCTTTCGCGGGTTGAATTTTGTATACTGTATCGTCGTCCAACTCACCAGGATCCATTTTGTTTTGTATTTTAAATCTGTAATCAAGAAAATATTTGTTTTATATTAAACCACATAATTATGCTCTCAACCGACAGTAATGTCGATGGTGGTGGCTATGCGTCTAAAATCTAGTATTATTTTTTTAGCGTGATCCTCTCTCTATAGGCTTTTGTAATTTAATTCAAACAAGCAGCTTTACAATTTATACAAGTTTCTGTTAATATAAGTATAATATTTTATAAAGGAAAAAACAAAAAATGGCCTTGCACTATTCTAACGCAATGACTTACAATCTATTTGCTTAGTAACAGCAGCCCGAACTATTTTCACTTAAGTACAAGAAAAAATATATCACACTTGGCAGTTAGATTTAATCTGCAGGGATGGCATTCTTAGCCCCTGGCTTAAGTATGGCTTAAGCCTAATCCGATCCTAAACCATGCTTAAGCCATTTTAGAAGGGTCAATTCTGCGCCCCCACATAATCGGATT
>JAQFZJ010000699.1:0-18802 GCA_034695645.1 Folsomia fimetaria
CGATGGGTCTGTAGCCTCTGAAGGAGTGGTAGGAGTTGATGTGTCTGTAGCTTCTGATAGAGTGGTTGACGATGGGTCTGTAGCCTCTGAAGGAGTGGTAGGAGATGATGTGTCTGTAGCTTCTGATAGAGTGGTGGATGATGGGTCTGTAGCCTCTGAAGGAGGGGTAGGAGAAGATGTGTCTGTAGCTTCTGATAGAGTGGTTGACGATGGGTCTGTAGCCTCTGAAGGAGTGGTAGGAGAAGATGTGTCTGTAGCTTCTGATTGAGTGGTTGACGATGGGTTTGTAGCCTCTGAAGGAGTGGTAGGAGAAGATGTGTCTGTAGCTTCTGATAGAGTGGTTGACGATGGGTTTGTAGCCTCTGAAGGAGTGGTAGGAGATGATGTGTCTGTAGCTTCTGATAGAGTGGTTGACGATGGGTTTGTAGCCTCTGATAGAGTGGTAGGAGATGATGGGACTGTAACTGCGGAAGTGGTTGGAGATGATGAGTCTGATGTCGAATCAATGGGAGTGGAAAGTTCGGTTGAAGTGGACTGATCTATAGTTGAAGAAGTTGTTGAGGGAACAGGTGTCGTCGTTGTAGACAGTGTGATCCTTCGGGTTGTCGTGGTTATCCATTTTGTAGTTGTTTGTATCGAGGGTATCCGAGTTGTAATTTTTGTTGTTGGTCGTACTGTAGTTCTCCTTGTTGTGGTTGCGGGCCGCTTTGTAGTCGTTCTTGGACGGTTAGTGGTTGTCCTAAGTGTCGTTCGAATCTGGGAATTAATAAATTGTAAATGTCGGGTTGTAAATTACAATTTGTAATGAATGATATTCTACCGATAACTTACAGGATTGGGTTGCCTAACGCAAGTTTGTGTATTCTCGTTGAATTCATAATCGACTGTACTTGTGTTTTCGTCTTGAGGACATCGGTGAAAGACCCGCATATACAGTCCGTAATCTGGATACCAAGTGCATAGAACGTAATCACATAAGGGGTTGACAGTGGGGCAATATTTCAGTTGATCTTGGATATGTATCTTAAAATATCCTTCTTGGCGACATGGATAAGCTGTTGTTGCCAATTGGGCTGGTTTTATCAATTCTCCAAAGAAAATGATGCCAAACATTGCTTGCAAAACACAATTAAAAGTAAACGTTCGTGCCGTAAAGGATCCACCCTGATGTCCGTTTTCAAATTTCATTTTCGTCAACTACTCTTGATTTTGTCTGTGAGCAGTTTGATCAGAGACCACTTCAAGTTTGAATTATATTATAGTAGTAATGTATTAATATATACAGATACAGATATTAATGTACGGCATGTTTGTGCCTTAGAGTGCAGTCAAATTTGACTGAAATTGACAATATTTCGAAGAATAAATCTTCATATCAATATTGACCTAATTATTAATTTACCTTCGATATGTTGATTGAACTGCATTAATATCATGTTCATAATCCACTATGAGGTCGATTGGGTTAACTTAACTCGGTTAAGTAACTATTCAAATATATAAATGCCGACAATCTGATGATGCCGACAGGATATAATTTTATTCTTTTTGATATTCCGCAGCTCGAATTGTAAGGGTTGAAAGTCACTTATTGGTAACTGCAAACCATGTCCGTGTTTAAAGTTTTTTGTATTATTCGGAAGAGCTATATGGTTATATTTATTTCATTCCGAGATTATACAGACATATAACAGATTATACAGATGTACTAACATTATTCTTACAACTTTACAAGTCTTCTCATGTTTCCATATAAATAAAATATTTGAGCAGGCAAACATATACATACATATGTAATGAACGTGAACTCCTTCATCTACAGATGCCAGTATATATGTAAAGTAAAATCCATAGATTGGGGTATATTTAGTATTTTAAGATTGTAATTATCGGTCATATGCATAAATTTACAATAAATGCATAGTTCCAGTCTAATCGTCTTCCTCATCTGAATGTTCTAAACTTGCTGAATCGTAATTTTTATGTTGCTGCCGCAACTGCCGCAAGCGATAAGGTTTTCCATGATGCATCGTCATCCTTCTTCTCTGGAATGGATTGTACATTTTCCGTCTCATGGGAGCAGGTTTGTTTCGAGTTTGCTGTAATTTGTCAATTAATTTGTATTGGAAATGTAGCATTGTCTTGTAGAAGGAGCCAAAAAAGTCAGAAGATATTTTGCGGAAAGGAATATTGTTGGATTCTATTTTCTGAATATTGTAAATATTTAGATTTTGTGCCTTCTTTTCTCCTGATTCTTCAGAGTTTGATGCTTCCTCGGAGTCCTTAGCGAATGTCTGGTTAAGTAAAGGCTTTCTAAACTTCGTCTTGGAATTTCCCCTCCGTTTAAAAAAGTTTGGAAAATTTAGGGCAGAAATTGGTTTCAGATTTGGCGATTTAGTTTGAGTTGTCTTAATTTTTTGATATGAAGGTCGTGTTTGATGATATGAATGAATGTTGGACCCCTGGTCACCCGGTTCTGAAGAAATGGTGATGGGGAGTTTGAAGTTAGCGTAAACTGTGTGTGGGTTCTGGTTCCCGTATAATGAAGCGTTTTGAGGTGTCATAAAAGGTTGGGATCCCATCTCCATTATTTTCATTGGTTGGTCTTTAGTTGGGGGCGGCTGTGACATTGGCAGCATTCCTATTGCGCCTCCTAATCCGCCAGCAGTCATGAGGAGGGCGCCGAAAGTATCGAGAAGCATCTTCTGCAACTCTCCAAAATTAAATGGACAACTTTCTGGTGATGTTGGAGAAGGTGATATGCGTGTAGGGAAAGTTGTGGGAGGATAATTGTTCCGAATTAGTGTGAGCTTTAGGAGGCGGCTGTTGCATTGACGTGAATTTGATGACGGGGTTGGGTTTTGTAAAGCTGTTTTTAATTCCTGGAGATGAGCAGGATTGATAGGAGTCTAAAATTAAAGAAATATCTATAATTATTTTATAATGAATGTAATTAGATTGATTGGTTGATACCTTTCGCCGCATTTTTGTAGGCTTAAATAGTCCGAATAATTTAGAAGTTCGATGGGATGAGACCCTTTTCTTGAGTGGAGAACCATTTCGTCGCGAAAATATTCCGTCGTATTCGTTCACCAGTTTTTCCAATGAGTCGGATTTATAGGATTTATAAGATGGCTTTATTATGCGATATGCAGTTTTGCTTGGTTTTTGAGGGACTTCATTTATCGAGTCGAAATTGTCATACTCACTTTCTTCACTGCTTCCGTCGTCATCGTGGTGCCGTTTCCTGTAACATGAGTAAGTACTTCTTATTATAATTTGGCAGTTAAAAGTTAGTACGATATTTTTTAAGGCTAGGTAATTGTTAAGTCTGTACATAGTAGTAACACTTGATGCCACACCACAACGACAATTAGACGTTGAGATGTTGGTAGCAATAATTGGACAGAGTTTTTGTTGTGGTCAGTCACAACCACCACAGAATGCACCTGGTTTTAGTAAAACTGTGGCATTGGGATGAGAATCAGAGCAAATTTCACTCTCAACCTTAACCTCAGACAAGACGTTCAGGTGATAATATTTGGTACTATAAAGGTCTAATTTCTTAATCTCTGTCGGTATAATGAAAATAGTAATTGAATTCAGAACACTTACATTAAGCTTTTCATAAGTTTCTTCAACAGATCCACATTTTTATTTTCTCCACTTTCCGCACTGTCTGCATCTTTCATTCTGCAAAGTATTCTGGACATGCAGCTGGGTAAATTCGTCATATTTAATTCCTTTCCCATAATTGTGCGAGATTGGCGTAAGTTTGGAGATGATGATGACAACTCCGTTGATGTGATGCTTGAATTTAAAGGTGTCCCTTAAAATTGATAAATAATGTTTAATTATTACATTATTTTAGGCATGTTTAGTTAATTTTGAAATAGGAAGCCTTACCCCAAGCAAAGTTTATCACCTGCAGTAATAAAATTAACCCGATGGATGTGTGTAACATTGAAATTAGTCTGAAATAATGCATGACACACAAAACTTGACAAAATTTAAACGTGAAATAAATTTCCTAGGATTTTGACAGGTAATAACTTCTTCACGAACACCTTCAAATCTTGACAAGAACTGTAGCTCGGAGGAAGGTGGATTGATGATGTGACATTGTGTTGATGTGGAGTGGATCATAAGAAACAAAGCTTATGTGGTCTCTTAATGCTTGATTTGATTGTGGTCATTTTTTATTATTAAGTGAGAGTTTTAGAGATGCAAATTTTAATGTTTTTAAAATGCAATTTCGAATCTACGGAAAAGGCAAACATACATGTCAATACAACAATATATATGTATTACTCATATTTTGATAAACATTATTCGTTTTGACAAATAAACTGAATCAAGATGCGATGTAACTTATTAATATATTCTATGAAAATACGCAATTTTGTTCACTTGTAATGGTAATCGAAATGGATATAAACTGTTTGATTCTAGTAACTTTACAATGAACTTCGTTCTTCTCCTGTTGTTGTCGCCCAGTTGAACAACCAACTGTTTTTGATAGCAATAACAGTTTAATTTATCAAGTAATGTCCTATAATATCCGCATCCGTGTATATCTTTTTGATATAAAAAGGGTCGCTTGTCTCATAAATAGCAAACCAACTACGAAATAACAGAACTGAAACATCCATCATCCTAGGGAACAAGAAAAGGTTGACAATGTGGAAGAAGATATTATTTGCCAATATTTTTGTGGTAACAACTATGCTGTTGTTGGCGCCGGTAATTTCTGTCACTAATAAATTGAGCATGGATTATCTATGAAATTAAAATTCCTTATTTTTGCAGATTTCTGGCAGTCCAGCAGCGGAAGTGGGGTTAGCGTTACCGGAAGAAGATGGGGAAGATCAACCCCCAGTTAGAGATTCCCGTGAGGTAAACGAGAGTGGAGCGTTGGCCCCACCCACAGGAAATGCTACTGCGCGACAGTGTGCCTACTGCGGAGGGTACAGTTCAATAAGTTGCAGTAGTTACTGCTTCTATGCAGGGTATGGGTGTTACCAGTGTCAACCATGCAATTGTTATTGTCTTCCGTATTACTACTGTTAATAATAAATGGGCGTAATTATGTATCTACTAAGTAAATAAGTATCTAAGTAAATAAATTGTGGCCTTTAATACAACAATTTAAGGATATTTATATTAATTAAGGTGTGATCGTCATGATTATGCTATTTTTTATCCTATGAGAAAGTGCATCCAAAGAAATTTCATGGTCAGCATAAAATATAAACATTACTTCAGTTGACAAACAGTTTTGTTTTCAATTTATATATTTTATTTTATTTAAGAATTTCACAGATAAAGTACGGCATAATTATTTGCATCTTCTTCTTTTCCTTGTCCATTACTTGCTGCTTTACGTGACGAGTTAATTGTACAGGAACCAAATGTTTCCACAGGGACCTGTAACTGATTCCCAAATTCAAACAAGCTTTGATATGATGGTGGACAGTCACTTTGGCCGAGATGAACGGGTGACAAATGACTAAAATTGTCCATTGTTGAAGTATTGTTTGTGCCACATTTTCGGAGAGAATTTGGAGATTGTGGCCTCTTTTTGGTTTTATGCTTCCGTGCAGATTTTGGGCTAGAAATATATTCGCAGTATATGTATTAATTGAAGAAACAATTTAGATTGATAATTACTGGAAGGACTGTAAAATTACCTGGATGGGGCAGACGAATTTGCCACATTATTAATGTTGATTATGGACACTTTTCCCATCATCCTCTGATGTTTGGCACCCTTAACTTTATAGTAGAAATGATTTCCAGTGATAAAGAGGAGGCAAACGAGCACAAAAAATGCAGGGATAATAAAAATTAATACGGATTCTTCCATTTTGTAAGAAATTGTGCTTTTAGCATCTAAAGATTTTGCACGATTGTCTTCAGTAAAAGTAACGACGGAGAAGAATAGATAGATAAATGAAGGTGTATGCACCCATGGAGGGAGCAGTCATAATTAGTTTGCTAATTTGTAACTAGTAAGAGATGACGCAATAGTTCAGGTGGTGGTTTGGCGTGTTATAATGGTTTTACTTTACTTTTAGCAAACTTTGTGTATGTATAGGTACATAGGTGTGTTATGATTTAGAGGAGTTTTTGCTTGGCTTTGCTTCATTCTGGAACATATTATACAAACTCATGCATTCGAAGGGTGTAAATATTATTGCAAAGTGGAATAATAATAAGAACTGCTTAATTCGATGGATATGCATTCAGTCATAGGTGTTAGAGCCGCATGAACGGTTATTCTATATATATCAGCGTGCATGTGTATATTGGTGTATGTAATATTATGTATTGTTAGTATATTGGTAGGATATGGAATCATATCATGCCATCGTATTTATTAAAATGGTAATTTAATGACGATGGCTACAATTTTAGTAATTTTCTAATTGGAAAAATCACTAGTGTAATTTGATCCTGTGGGCTTTAAATTTGAGGGTTGCACTGCATCTAACTGATTGGGATACAATATGCAATGCAAATTTATTGAGATGATTTCCTTATATTAAACTACATAGTTCATATAATTGGCAATCTAGTTTTTTCTAGAGTGGTTCATTCTGCCACGTATTATATTTGCAGTAATTTGAAAAATTATGAATTTCTAAGTCTGTAACAATTAACAACTTGACCTTAGTCGCAATAAAAAGAACTTCATGGCTTCCCTCTTTCGCTCAGTCAGAAGGCACAAGCATGCACAGCACAATAGACCACACCATAAAATATACAAAGTGGAAATGCTTCCCGACATCTCAAATGAAATCCGAGTATCCTTCCTTTTCTTATTTTCTGGTCTCCGAAATATAATTTTTTTATTTGGAGTTCTGTCATTAATCGTCCGTAGATTCCAGTCTCAACCAAAGATTTATAATACGCGGGTACTTTGGACCTACCCGGCCTAAGAAATATCCATCCGTGGGCCTGAGATCCTAACGTATCCCTGCTCTTATGAAATTTTATCCAGTGGTACTTTCTTCCTAGATATTCCAACTCTACGTCTAGTGAGGCAGACTTTGCTATAAACACAGTTTTTCCGCATTGGACAACATTCATGTCTATTAATTTTCTAAACTGTGGCGTTGTGTAGTTGTTACAATTGAGGTTTGCATCTTTTGGAAGATGGGAATGTTTGGGGTTCAATAATGAAAGAATGACGATCGTTTGTGAAGATATTTGGTAAAGTGGATCTTGTAAGTTGTATTTTTTGCCTTCGAAATCATACCACACTGCTTCACGAAATAAGAACATTGAGAATTCATCCTTTGGTGTATATGCATTGTTAATATTGTAAGGTGATGACAACAACCGGAAGCAACTTTCTGAAACCTCTGCATGTCTTATTGCCTCAGTTATGCTAGGATCATATTTGCTAAAGATGTTCAAATAATTCCAATATTTAAGAAACCCGTCAATATTCTTGGACAACCACATGGTAAAATTTCCTCCTGTTTTTCGATACGCGAATGATGTAGTTGCTTGTTTTTGATTTAGGTACATAGCAAATCCTGGAAATATACTGGACTCTTGCCTGGAAATGGGGCATTCAATTCTGAGATCATTAACCCATTGTAGCAATTGCTTAGGATTACTGACACCAATAACCAGCTTCCAAAAACCATGCGAAATAGGGTATTTCTGTCGACAGCACTAGGGACGGGGTACCCTTGGAAAATAGATACGATTAAGAACAGCCATGGCGAAAACGTACGTTGTGAGATCGACACTGTTCCAAATTTTATATATGTGCAGCTTGATATAAGAAGCAGAAGGAGACAAAAGAGCCATGCTGTCCACACCCATGGTTTAAATGGTGCTATGTAAATGTGGAAATTCATGTATTTTTCTGTATAACATGTCAGAAATTTAAAACCGGAGACTTCTGTTGTGATTGCTAAACTATCAGCCAACAGTAAAGTATTACTAACGTATCTGTAAAGGCTTGGGCGAAGATCATAAATCATGGGATTGTCTATAAATCGAGCTAGAGTAGCATTAGCCTTTCCGAAGGCAAGAGATGACAAATGTTGATGAATTGATGTGTTGACATTTCTATCAAACGGGTTCTTGATTTTTGTAGTTGGTGCAATTGTTGTGGAATTAATTAAATTAGTTGCTGCCCCATCCAACTCGGAAATATCTTGTGTCCATGACGTTGGAGGAGTTGAGAGTTTAAGAAACAGATCCAACAAATCTATCATTTTTTTCTCGATGGAATAACAATGCATCATGAAGAATTGAAGGGGAGTTCCTTGAGGGTGGGCACATATTTCAAAGGATGATTCCTTATAATAATAAGCTATTGCGAAATTATTTGGTGCACTGAGACCAATATCATCGGGATGAAGGAAATGAGGCAGGCTGGATTTCGGAAAACTTGTAATTAGAACGACATACACATTTTGTGAGCAACCAAACCACTCATCATCATCTTTTATGTAATAAAGGTATTTGTATGCAGCAGGTCGCATCCAGTTGTCCAGTATGGGCTTTTTTGACATCTTGTGATTTTGTGCTATTGTGAAGAAGGTGGAAAACACAATGGTAATTCTGCACATCGATAGACGACCCCGTGTAGTGAATGAGGACATGTTCCGTACAGGAATTGGCTCCCACACTTCTGATTTTGTACCTGTTACTGATTCCGTGTAGTTAAGCATGTGGTGAATTATTGAGGGCAGTAATATTTTATTTGATGGACTCGGCGGATGATAATTTTCAGTAACGAGACCGTCGTGTAATAGCTGTACTTCGCAGTTTAGGTCACTGCCGGAGATTAATGGATTTATATGTATGTGCACTTCTGTATTTAAACTGATCATTGTTATTTATATATTTGCTATCTACGGGTTAGTCTGTCTGCAGTGAGACCTTTATTATGTTTAAGCAGCGATAGCGATACTGTCGTCACACTGGCAACTGCAAACTACGCGTATATCCAATTATGCGATGGAAAATCCAGTGATTGGATGGAAAGTGGATTGTGCGAATTTTTAATGACAAGAATTTAGTCCATGCAAAGGGCAGATTGTCTGTGTGTAGCACTGCATGTCTAGCACATTCATGGCCAAATGAAAATCCATTAGTAAAATGAAAGACTACAGTGAATAAAATTGTATTGCCGGACAAAAGTTTGAGATGATTTATTAAACATGAAAATAAAGTAGGCGTGCGGTCAGGCCAGAGACATATCGCATAAAAGGAATATTGAAATTGTTTTCTTAAGCAAGTATTTGATAAAATTAGCTTCATCCATTCGCTACGTCTCCAGTTGTATAACACACAACAAAATAGGTCACCATTGTTGCAATAATCTGGTAACAAAAGATATATGTATTAGAATACAACAGTATTTATGTACTGATATCTGCATATTACATTGAACATTGTTGAGTAATCCAAAACGAAGGTACATCCATTTAACCCAACTATATGAGACTTAGCATCCTGCAAAACTGCAGACATGGATATGTTTTGTTTGAAGTTTACAGAAGCGTTAAACATTTCTCTGTGACATGCCCAATTCGTGATTGAATTTTCAACCCCTTTACAAGCATCCGAAGAAACTAATAGTATGCAGGAAATATTGGCGAGAAAGAAAATGTTTCGTGCGCAAAATAAAGGATTTCTCAGATTGAATATGTCATCCAAGTTAACTGAGTAGTAATACAAGGCTTCACCAATGTAGAGAAGAACTATGCGATTAATTGTTGTGTTTATTAAAGTGGACAATTCTCGTAAAATGAAATAATTGCAGATAATTTCGTCGTGAGTAGATGGGCTATTTACCTGAGCATCAATTAAATATATTAACACGCTCTGCGAGCTCTTAAATATTGACATAATTAAGGTAATATACCATTTTACGATGGATTGAATCTTGAACAAGTTTTTGAAATTCAGCGGCTGGTGACCCGATTACAAGGGCAAAGATAAGGATCATTCCATCCCTGAAGAAAGCCATTAATTGGCGACCACAAATTCCGATATGTGTAAACCCAAAGAGTAGAATGTCAATTGAAGTAAATTCGTCTAGAAGCGGTGCCGTGCTCTGGTTATTATAATTAGCCAGGAAAAAGTTGTATCTTGCAACTGCAATGTATCTCCTCAGAACCCATTCCATCGAAATTTTGTCTCGCCAGCTTACCACGTTGATGCAAAATACAACGCTTCCAAGTGCCCCAATTAGGAAAAGAAGGCAAAGAAAATAGATTGTTCCCCTAGAATTCCGCTGAAATTTTAAAACTCAAAAATTACCAATAAAATGTATTGTAATTCCTCAATGTCATAATGTTTACGATTTTAGTACCCAACAATTGTGCCTCAACACGGAAGCATTTCTGTTTTCTTCTAAAAAATGCATGATATCCAAAAACCGTACTTTTTGCAGCCAGAATGCACGGTATACTGTCAACAACAAGGCCATTTTCGTCACTTGTGCACAAACTTGAAAATAAAATTTAGGGTGCGAGTTTTTCTCCCAAGTAACGCCGAATAACAACATTCGCATTTCTGAAAAATATTGGAGAATAATCAAACTATGAGTCACCATGCACAGACCCTATAATTAGACAAACAAATCTATGCATTTCATAATGATTTGAATGTTGTAAAAGTTATGTGGGTACTTGTTGGATCCTTGAGGTGTGCAAGACGTAATGCGAATGCTTTTCCTCTGATCTGGTTAAACGCTTAAATCTAAACGGTATTAAAAGCAAAAAATAGCTGAAATCGAAAAAAGTCTTTAAAAATTCAATTCTTTGATGATTATTTATAGACTTGGGTGGGCTATGAATATTTTGAATTGGTTGAATTTGTATGCTCTTCATGATTTAAGACCAGTTTAATTTTTGGATTCAGTCTATTATTTCTAGATTCTTGACTTTGGTTGGTCTTGTGAAGGCGGATATAATGATGAAATCATTGGGCGTTATTTGGATCCTTCAAACAAAATAATCTAACAAAGTGGGTAAATTCATTATGATTTTCTATAATTTATGTTGTCATTGAGTCATCAAATGAATTCAAGTAATAACTCAGCCACTCATCGAAAGATGTATGCGTAACGCTTTAGGCCAGGAATACTAAACATGCCAAAATTTCATTATTTGTCATTTCCATCATAATATATCAGTTATTATTCATAGACTCAAAACATAATTATGATAATGTAAAATAATATTTACAGAAAAATTTATTATTAAGTCTTGATGAACGTAAGATTCCGCGCAGATGATTTTAATTCTAACAATGTACAAAAGAGAAATTCAAAGCATGGAGAAATTAAATACCATAAACATTGAAGTGAATAGTCATAATCATACATCGCGATGTGGAAAAATGGTGATCATTGGTGAAAAACGTTATAGGCATCTCCAGTTGTGTAACAAACAACAAAATACGTTATCATTGTTGCCGCAATCTGTTAATAAACCAAGCGTTAGAATATATATAGCATCATACTAACTGTGATATTTTACATTGAATGTTGTCGAGTAATCCAAAATGAAGTTGCACCCATTTAATCCAATAACATGCGATTTCGCATCATGCAGAAGAACAGGCATGGCTACGTTGTGTTTGAAATCTTTTGAGCTACATTGCATTTCTCTGTGGTATGACCAATTCAAAATTGAATCTTCAACCCCTTTGCAAGCATCCGAAGAAATTAGTAATACAAATGTAGTATTCACGAGAAAGTAGATGTTACGTGAACAGAATAATGGGTCTCTCATTGTGAATATGTCATCCAAATTAACGGAGTAGTAGAATAAAGCTTCTCCGATGTAGAGAAGGACGATGCGATTAACCGCTGTATTTATTAAAGTTGACAATTGTCGCAGAGTGTTGTAGTTTAGGAGAATTTCGTCATGAATAGATGGACAATTTACCTGTGCATAAAACTAATTAAACATTGACATAATTAATTGGTAATTATGTAGGTACCATTTTAAGATCGATTGCATTTTGAACAAGTTTCTGGAATCCAGTAGCTGGTGACCATATTACAAGCGCAAAAATAAGAACCATCCCATCCCAAAAGAAAGCCAATAATTGGCGACCGCAAATCCCAATATGGGTTAATACCACCAATGGTATATCGATTCCAGTAATTTCGTCTAATTGTGGTGCCGTGCTCTGATTGTTATGCTTAGCCAGGAAAAAGTTATATCTCGCAACTGCAGTATATCTTCGTATAACCCATTCCATCGAAATTTCGTCTCGCCAAGTTATCACGTTAATGCAAAATGACACGCTTATGAGTGCTCCGGTTATTAACAAAATGCAGAAGGAGTAGATCACAACCTTAGAATTTTGCTGTAAATGCGAAAATAATAAGAATCATACATGAAATATACAATTTCAGTAGTATATTTGAATCGAACTTTACCCAACACTTATATTCCAACACCGAGATGTTTCTGGAGGCTTCCAGAAAATGTACAATATGCAAGTAACGTTCCTTGTATTGCCACAGTGACCGGAATACGGTTAACAAAAATGTCATTTTCGCCACTTCTGCACAAACTTGAAAATAAAATTTAGGACGTGAACTTCTCAACATATTGACAAAGAGTAAGGTTCTTAATTCTGAAAAGTACTGGTGAAAAATCAGGCTTTGGGTCATCATACACAGAACCTGCTATAATCACAATTCATGTATCTCTGAATAATGCTAATTGCTTAAATTATACCTGTTGGATTTTTGAGGTGTGTAAAACATACTGTAAATGCTTTCTTGAATGCTTAAATTTAAACGGAATTAGCAATAAGAAATATCCAAAATCGAACAATGTATTGAAAAATACAATCGCGCGAGGTTCGGAAGTGATCTTGTATTCATAATTGGGCGGTTTTTGAACAATATTCTGTGGAATTACTAAACTCCTCATTATGGTATGTTTGAGATGAATTTAATTTGTTGTATTTAGTTCAGAGAAGTTGGTTACATTTCTGGATGCACAACTATATGACTTTCACTGACCAGTGCGGTTTGATTGGCCAGTCGGATGAATTGGGTCCTTCAATTTTTATAATTTAGGAAAGTGGCCAGTTATTTGTTGTCATAAATAATACTTGAACCAGTCAATAAGTGAATAAATGTATAGGTATATTTGTGCAGAAACTTCAATTACTCTATAAGTATTATGCAAACATATTGATTTTTGTTCGGACGGAGTAGGATTGATGCTAAATTTACTGTAATAATTCATTCATTCAGATCGTGGTCATACTGATATATGGATGCTGGTAATCAAATTAATATTGATTTGAACTGCAAACTAAAGGAAATAAGTAATAAGCAGTAAATTTATTCAATAACAATGAAAATTATCTTGTTTTTAATCCTTGCATTTGTAAATTCGTCTCAACCCCGTTCATTTAATAAAATTCAACATTATGATTTCATAAATGTTATGCGATGAACGGTTGAGCCATCCAAAACAAAGTCTTCTTAGTATTTGACTTTAGCAGCTATTCCGTTGTCAAAAACTGGTTCCAGCTTACTTTGTAATCCTGCATTTATCTGTAATCTTGATGCATTTAGTTATGAGTCCACTTCCTACAAACAACGGAGTACTTACTACAGATGAGGAAATCCCCTAGCTACATACAACATATTTTGTATAGATGTAATTCTTGGTAACGCCAGGCTGGTAGTTAAAGGCCAACTCAAAAAACATTAACTCCGACCAAGACTAGTTGCCAATTTCATTTTGCAAACAGGATATCTTCTTAGTTTATACATGGCATCAGGTTTGGACGGTCAACAAGATTTAATCTCAATCATATCTCTCTAAAAATTTAAATCAATTTAACGCAAAAATGGTGTGCCTGGGTCCACTTTGTTTGTGCTTTCCAGCAGGGACTTTGGTCACTACGAAGGATGGGGTGAAGAAAATAGAGGACTTAAAACCTCATGATAAAGTGTTAACGGCGAAGGGTAAGAATGCGATGACGAATAAATGGACCAAGTTTTACACTTGGGCTCACCGTGAGACGAACCAGATTGCAGAGTACGTGCGGCTGAAAGTGAGCAATGGTAAAGAATTGTTCATTTCCAGTGACCACTTAATCTTTGTTCATGGAGAAAGTGGAAGAGTGGCCAAGAAAGCAGGACAAATTTGTGCAGGTGAGTTGACCACATTGACAGCAGGGTTAACTTTGCATTAACTATTTTTTTTTAACTTCAGGTGACGCGCTTTATCATTTTGATGAAAATGGAAACAGAGAGTTATTAACAGTTGTGGAGATTAGCGCAATGAAGAGGACAGGAGTTTATGCACCCTTCACAATGACTGGGGACTTCTTGGCGAATGGTTTCCTGGTGGGATGTTATGCAAATGTGGAGAATTTTGAGCTCGCCCATATCGCAGTTGCCCCACTACGAGCCTGGTATCACGTTTTCAATCAATCCGGAAAGAAAATGGGAGACAATAGGAATGGAATTCACAACTATGCTCAGAAGTTGGTGAAAATTCGAGACCTTCTTCCCAAAGCTGTGCAAAAGTGGGCAAATTAAAGGAATTTAAGTAAAATCTGTTACGAGTGTCACGAATAATGTATTCTGTGGTAGCAGTGCTTATATATTTTCATGAAATCCTATGAATAAAAATGCATGCTACATATATCAATTATGTTGTTTATGCAGTATACATGATTCTTTTCCTATACATACCATTCTATATTCAGATTTTCAATACAGTTGTAGAATTAGAATTCGCACTTTCACACAACGGCCATGTTCCTCTATTATCGGTACAAGACCACCCCCACCAATCCCCATTATTATTAGTTTCTGCAGCAATGTAGAGCATACAAGAGTGAATTGTTGTGTCATGAAACGCAAAGTTTTGACCAAAATCTTGCAATGGGGCTGAAGACCCTTCCCATGAAAATTGTGTAATTGTTTTAGCATCTCGTCCTCCAGTCCAAAATACTAAAAATGCGTATTAACATGAATACAGTTTTGGCATATTAGTGCAATTAACCATTCCAATAATTCACCCACTTCCATCAAATCCTCCAAAATCATAACTTGATTTCAAGAAATTTTGTTGGCCCTGAGATGTGATTGTGGCCAGTTTCATTCCTGCGTTTTCACAATATGTTTTGGATGTTTGCCAACTCTGTAAAAATTGATTTAGATTTTAAATGATATGCTTACACCAAGATTAAATACATTAATTTTACAAACGCAGGGAAGTCCGGACCCCCCTCATGATTAACTTGATGATAGTAATAAGTTTTTCCTTCAATTGATCCAAGTGTGATTAATGTATCCGGTGCGGCTATTATTTTAGAAATGATGTAAGAGAAAGTTAAAAAATATTAGCATCAGAAAAACTTACCGTTAGTTTCTGCACTATCCATAGCTGGGCTAATTTGAAGGAGTGAACAGCAAACCAGAATGTACGTTAAAAGTAATTTTAATTTTGAATACATATTTGTTTGTACTGCTGACTGATTGATATTGAATTTAAAATCAGAATTTTAGCATCGCAAGTTTAAAGGACTGAACCAGTCATTTCATTTATATGCATTCCTGCTCAACTCACAATCCACTTGATTTCATTGAAGGTACATTTTCTGGAAACAATATGATACAGAGAATTCAAATATAAGTACAAATTACAATTGCTTTTGACACCACTGTGTATTAGCGATTTAACACGAAAATGCATGAAACTCGTGACTTATGAAGTATTTGTCAAATATTAATATTTAAATCGCACAGTATTTCATTTTTGCATTACGAATGGTTATTCTCCTGTTAATCCAATGCTATTACATATTCACCACGGTATTCTCACTATGATAAATTTGAACCTAATTACATTAATACTTTGACCCAAAGTCAACAAGATTTCACATCTTCATTGTGCTCTAACAAACCAATGTCAAGTTGATTTACTGATATCTTTTTACAGACATTTTGGCTATTCGTGAATACTGATATTAACATATTTTGTACATCCCCCAAAATTATCCTTTAATGCATTCTGTAGATATCCGGTTCCATAATAAATGCACGCGACGCACGAATTTTTGACATATACAATACATGATTAGTATTTTTAACATTTAGTTCATTTTTTTTAATGATTTTTTAAAATTGGTTACTTAAAATAGAGAAGCACCCCCGAGTTTGACGAGTTCCCCCCCAGTTCATGTAAGAGCACAATTTAATATATTATTTTCCGATATTCCAGGTTTTTATCTGGTTCATATGGGAATGATGTTTATATATAGCGGATATAGTTTAGTTCATTACACTTAAAGTATGTATATATATCCACTTATCTGTATCGGTATAAGGAAAATCTGTAAAATTAATTCTTTAGGTGAACAAATTGCCAGTGTGTCAACAACCCAATACAGGGACGATAATTGGATAAAATCCAGTTCTAATGATATGCACAAAATATATCACCAAAGTTAATTGTTTAATTAAGCAACAATTTGATAGTTAGTAGCTCAGGTTTTTAGTAAATCTATTTTATTAAATGAACATTAGAAGAAATGTGAAATCAATGTTTTGTATTATTACAGATATTATGCCAGCCAGAAAATAAAATTGAGTTACAACTAATGCAAATAACAGTTTTTTTAATACTTAGGAACTTTGGAAACCACAAATTGTCTGGGCATCACTATCATCATTTAACATTTAACAGATTGATCCTTGAAGCGATGCTGGTAAAAGATTTCGAAGTTTCATGAGTTTCTTGGCATAGTCATGAATCCCTTCCTTTCCATTGGTATCCGAAGTTTGACGAACTTTATACCATGCGCGAAGTGGTGCTAATGCCGAATGCGCTATTTCGAAATTATCCACATTGGCATAACAAGCAACAAGGAAACCGTTGGCGAGAAAGTCTCCGGTCATGGTGAAAGGGGCATAGACGCCAGTGATCGTCTCAGTTGAAATGTGAATGATGGACATCAATTCCAAAATACCAGAGTCACCCAAGTGATAAAGTTGGTCATCTAAAATTCAGAATTGTTAGTAATAGCATGTTGCAGAATTCGCTGTGATAAATATCAAGCAATTGTATTTACCCGTCGTAACCTGAGCCGCCCTTTTAGCCACGCGTCCTTTCTCTCCGGCGACAAAGAGCAAATGTTCTCCAGAAATGTGGAGCTCCCTTCCATTAAACATTTTGAGAAGAACATATTCCTCAACCAGACTGGGTTCGCGATGTGCCCAAGTATAGAATTTCGTCCATTTCTGTCCTTGTTTTTTGCTAGAAGTTAACACCTCATCGGAAGGGAGTAACTGATCCATCCGTTTAGTACCTTGCCTAGTTGTGATGGTAGTGGATCCTGGGAAACACCAGCACCAGGGGGGACACATTATTGTTTTGTTTGTTTATTAAAATGGAAATATAAGAAGGAGCGTTTTTATTGTTCAGTTTCGTACAACAATAGTTTTATGAATGAGGAGGAGCTGAAGATTTATTATTGCTTATAAACAGCATATTTGTTATCATTATTCGATGAATACTTGATATTTCACACAATCTGATGCAACACACGACTTGTTTACTAGGGTCAGGTAGCAGGCTTGAGAACAATTCATCCACATTAGCTTTTTGTGAACAAAAATATTCCACGTTTTTACCCGGACCGTGTTCATTATAGTACTTATTGACATGGCATGGATTTATATACGTTACCGATTTCTCAAGTTCCTTCTATTGAGTTAATCAACATTTAATAATGCTTGGAATGCAGTATTTAGTCTGGAATATTTACTGTATAATTAAAAAATAATGTGTAAGGTGTAATTAAACATTGTCATTGCATTAATTCATTATATGACATACCTCCATTCCAAGTTTTAGGTAACCCATTCCATAACTTAATAGCACGAAAATTAATACATTTTTGACCAAATTTCAATGATGGAACAACTAAAAGAGGCCACGTTTTTCTGTGAGCAGATAAACATTAAAATATCCCTCAATTATATTGCTCATTATTTTCAACTCATCTTATCGTGTGATTCCGTCGGACTGTCAGACTACATACAAACTTATTATATTGAGGCAAAATCTATAAATCCTAGCATACTAGATGGATTAAAATTACAATTTAAAAGAACGAACTTGGAAAATCCCAATCTATGTTGGCCTTGGAAGCAACTTGTTTACCAATTGCAGGTAACAAATTCATATCAGACCATGAATGTTTCCTTTCCAGTTATTAGCTCATGCATGCGATTAAAAAGCTTAATATTGATCATAGATAAGTTGTTGTTGAGTTCAAGTTTAAATAATCCAAGAATGTGGAATAGCTGTCTAACTTAATTGTTCCGGCGCATATTCTCTATTTTATTCAGAGTCGATTCCTTAAGTTAAAATCATGTTTACTGAAATGCTTATTAATGGGTTGCATATTCTACTTGGGAATCCAAATAATTATGCAACGAAGTACCTTAAATTATTAAAATATCTGCTACATCAATTACGGAAAATTGGATTGAGTATCGGAACTAAGGGATCTACTGTTACTCGACATCCAAACCTCTGTGGGGCTCGCATCTTGAAGTCACAATCGCATGATGGTCCAATATAACCCTCAATAATTATATTATGACGTCTTATTCTTCTCCCTAAATGGACATGTTCACAATTTTAGTATACCTAAGTTGATATTTCTAGTTTGGTTGGTTATTATTATATTAAGGGTTGTCACGGTTAGTGATTTAAATCGATTCATGGATTCAAATCACTCGTGGATTTAAATCGTCAACTGTGAG
>JAQFZJ010000700.1:0-18784 GCA_034695645.1 Folsomia fimetaria
CATTAATTAATTTAATCTAAAACTTTGATAAACTAACTAATTAACTACATAAATGCACCACAAGTCAGGTTGTGCAATAAAGTTAATGGATCTTATGACGAAATGGTGCGTGGGTGGGTGGGGATTTTATGTATGTCTGTGTGGTTATAAGGGCAGATAATTGAGTTACATTTTTCTGCTTCAACAATCATTCAGCCTGGTTTGGGGAGTAAAAGCGTAGTATCAAAAAATACTCGTGATTGTTTACGGTTATTTGACAACTCTGGAAGAATTTCTAGGAGAAAAAAACTTTCTTGTTATAAGTTGTACAAAGCAATGAAAAGAATACTAAATATCCGGATTTGCTGTTACCAATTTTGGAGATTCGAGAGGAGTTGAAAGATGAGACGGTCGGTAGTAGTGGTGATTGCTGTTCGGAATGAGTAAGATACGGGTTCGAGTTGAAAATAAATGTCTCGTTGGGTTGACAAACTCGTATAAATTCCCCTCACGCCACCACTTCTATTCGCGAAGCGAAGAGGGATGAGCTCACAGAGGAAAAAATCGTGTTCAAAAGTTTAACTAGAAAAATAAATAAAAAGACAAATCTTCTCATCCACCTTATAAAGAAAAGAACGAAGAGAAAGTTCGGAAATGACGGAAAAAGTTGGATTTCTCTTTTTAGCCGAGATCTGTTAAAATAAAATTCTATAATTCACGTATTTTGGAATGGGAAAAGTTGGAATTTTTTAAAAGAGTAACTGAATTTTCTGAAAACTCGTCTTTTATGCAAATGTAAATTATGACTTTCTTAAAATCCCAAGCTTTTTTGCACATTAAAAAAATTTCTAGTTTAAGCAAAGCTTAAAGCATACAAAATAGTAACATAAAAACTTTCAGAAAATCTTCAGGTTCCTAGAAATCTTTTTTCTGTCTTTACTTTTCTTCGGAATTTGTATTTCACCAATAACTTTATTTTACCGACATCAACTCCCAAACGAAATGGAAAGTGAAGTTTTAAGGCGTGCGGTGCTGTAGATTTGTACATACCATGAATGAGGAAAAGACCTTTAAGCAAAAAAAATCTCAGAACTTTCCCACCCCCACATCACCGACAGAGAAGGAACAATCGAACCGACGGTCATTTTCTGTGGAAGAATAAATAAATGCCTTCTGTTCATAAGTATTGAACTTATGGGAGCCACTTTTTGATTTGTTGGATTGGATTGCCGAGAAGGGTAGAAAGATGAGATTTTCTGTGCACGGCTGGAAATGAGGAGAATGAGATACATTATATTTAGTTGGTTATTTATGCAGACAAAAGATTGGTGGGTCCAGTGTTTAAACACGAACACAACAAAATGTTTAAAACTTTGGTGTTCTTATATTACACGATTTAGGAACATATTTTCTGGGACCGTTTTCAGGTTGGTCGAAAAATGTGACATAATATTTTTGTAAAAAGGGCAGATTGGGGGAACAAGTGGTCGCGTGTGCGACACTTGACTGTAATAATTCACCTCTGCGATCTCACCATGTCCACGCGGTTGTAGTTCTTTCACCTAAACCAAACTCAAGCTGATAATTATCGGATTATCGAATGAAAAAATTGCTACGTTAAATTCCCATCATTTCATCAGCGTCAACATTGTTGGGGGCCAAATAATGCAAGCATGCATACAATTTCAGATGTCATGGCTGAATAGCTTCCAAATTCGTGGGGATGGATGTGTGCATAATTATATACGGATGAGTGGATGGGAGAATGTGATCAATGTGTACAATTGATAAAATCAAATATTTCTGATGAAAGTAAAATTGATCATGTTTAATTTTGTATGCGGTTATTCCGGTTTGGCGAATTAGCTTCAATTGCACAGCATAGAATTGGTATTTGTGGTTTAAACTGGAAATTCCCTTTACACGAATATTAGTAATATTCTGAGATACATGAGCATGGAGATAATTGGATTTGTGTTGGTCCCAATAAAACTCTGCCGGGTCCACCCCCTCTTAAACAAATGGGCACGAACCAATCACTCTGCAATTCAATCTAATATCTGAAAACATCTTTAAAATATTTTGAAGTGAGGGAGATCGCATACTTATGATTCTGCTGGAAATAAGTGTACAATTTTAAGATGGAAATGAATCTCATGCACAAATTCGTTTTTAATTATCATTAAAATCTAACTTTTCTTCATGCTAAAAATTCAAGGCTTGTTATGTACTTATCCGCCTAATTACCATTATCAAGTTATCGCAACTTTATTAATTTGGATTTTGACCATGAGCTCCAATTTACGAGACATTCTCCCACAATCATTAATCCCAATAATATTCTGGCTCAACACTTCTTACTTTATTTCATTCTATCCAACTCTAATCTCGTGGATCAAGAAAAGGATAAAATAGACGGAGTCGTGCATGAAATAAAGAGAATTCTCACCAGCTACAGAATAAGCTAAATATTTAGTAATACAGCACAACCCTCCTCATGCACTGTAAATATTTGGAAAGACTTATTAAAAACAAAAACTAAACTAAAATTGGGGGCGTTAACTTGTCTCATCAATTCGCAAATGATGGTCACGTTCCCACATTCAACATCACTCTCAAAATTCCACTACGGATATGAAACACACAAACCTTTACTTTACTTTTCGTATGAGAAACTAACTAAGCAAACAGTACATTTTTTAGTTAAGGAAATCTCATACCAAAAAGAATACCCAAAAGAATTTGTCGAGATTCCCATTAAATAAGAAGAAAATGGGAGCAATCACAGCCATAATTTTATGCAATCATAATCAACAGGGTGATTGTGTGCTATGTGGCATCCTTCTCTCCTTTCATCAAACAAAAAAGCCCAAAATAAGCCACAAAAAATAAAATGTTTCTCGTCCAACCAACCAAATAAAAAATCTTATTTTTCCAACAACTCCAACTTTGTAAAGTTGTTTGTTGATGATAATTGCAGGGCAGGGAAGCAAGCTCAAAACAAAAGGCGAGGAGTCGGCCCGATGTTTAAGAGTGTATCATTTACTTCTCTATTAGAACTGAAATGTGTAATTACAATTAGCGAATTGATGAGAGACATAATAATCCTTCTCTTCGTTAGGCAAATGCATAAAGTAAAGTAAGGAAAACCAACGGGGTTGTTCGGTATTTATGGCCAGAGTGACTACCACCAACGATGGAAGGATGTAGTAGATGTACTTTGGAAATAGTTATTTTAGTTCGTTGACAAGAAGGTTCCCACTTTATCGAGATCAAATAGTCCAGCTGAGTTTGACATGGTACGAACTTCTGTGTTGCTTTCTCCACTTATTATTAAGCGAGAAAGAACGGAATGATTCTGCAGTGGGGAAAATGAGACTCCGGAAGTACTGTAGGTAGTGGAGTCAAACTTTCCTAACTTGATGTGTGATCTATAATTAAATGACTAGGACACAGTTTTACAACTAACATTTTACACACTACCTACTAAATAGTGGTGTAACATCGTGTAATACATAGTACACAGTTGTGTGCTGGAGGGCTAAAAAGTACCTTTGTTTACTCACACCATCACCTGTAATTTTCACATCCGACAGCAAAACTAGGTGACTAAAAGGGTTGCATGCAGCTGCTTTATATGTTTAGTTGGAGGTGGATGTATGGATTGCTAATGAACTCATTCAGTTTTTGTCTGCAGTGTCACTTCAATAATAAAGGAGGACTTAATGACGAAGGCTATTATTGAGCGTCCGCCGGACGGTGGGATGGGTGGGAATACTAAGAGAAGAGCCCTTAATAATATAATATGAATTTTAATACTGCAATTCATTGTAATCAAGAGAAATGAAATACCCCATGTGAAATATCCCCTAAAAATGTACAACAGAAAACTAGTACAAGTCTAAATTCTGTAGATTCAAGAAATACACACGTATAATAAAGTAAAAGAGGGATTATTGTACAACACAACACAACCGAAAATATTGTATCCAGTGATGCATCTCTTGAATAAATAGATTTTGCCAATGCTAATTATGAGATTTGAGATTGCACGGAACATGACTTTTTATTTGCATGAGCATTTTGATACGGATTCTGCAATTTGGAAATGAATTCTACATAAAAGTCATCATCTACATAAATACAAGATCCAATCCACAGGTTTATCTCAAGTGTTTTGACATTTTGAACTATCACCATTAATACAGATGACTTCAATTACACCCAAAGAAGAAGTTATCATTTGTGTTTGTAAGTCCAACTTATTTAAAATTAGTTAGAGTTTAGTAAAGCTTGCTTATCATGGTTATTTTATTTACCCAGGCTTTTCTGTTTCATCAAATAAAGTCGAAAAGCCCCCAATGCCACGTTTGTTCATGGATGTGGGGGTGGTCATCAGTTTTTGTTTCCTTATTATAGTGAATTCGACACATGGGAACCGGTAGAAAACTTGGAATGTGAAGAACTTATGGAAGAATTCGAGAAATATTGGCAAGTAAGTGTTTACTCACCAATACACAACACAATAAAGGAAGTCCATTGGGTTGAACAAGAATCATTATTTAATAAATAACTGGAGTTTCATAATAACAGTTACAATGTGTTTAGGAGTCTCATCAGACACTGTGTGTTGAACACAATAAATTTAACGTAAATATTTTGATATTCGTTTTTCCGTGTGTGTGACACTGTTTGTACCTTTGGAGTTTTTGACCACTTCCTTTAATAATTTGGCATACGAGCCATTACTTTCTGCAGCGTGGATGCCATCCCTAATGGTCAAAACTCCTTTCTCCACATTTGCATGCTCAACTTTAACCTTTTTGGCTCCTTCATCTGCAGCATATTGACTTTCCGCAACAATTAATCCCACAGATTGACCTGCATAGAGGACCTTATCTGTGGCGAATACTTCGTCCCCATCAGTGGAGAATGTCATGTAGTTGTTGGTCCCACGAATATCACACGCTTGTATAAATCGAACGACGCCAGGAATTTTCTATAAAATATTTAATTCACCCACATTACAATAAATTGGATAAAAAATAGAAAAATCTCTTTTCCTTACTTACATACGCTTCCGATGGGTCAATACGTTTGATATCTGCTTTCGCCACACTGCTCAACACAAATGCACCAAATAATTCTCCATGTTGTGGATTTATGTCGTTGATATATTCTGCAGCTCCAGATACTTGAGGAAGTGATTCCAACTTTATGACAGGTTTGTTTATTGGCCATGTGGACTTATCCGTTTCATAAGTTTGCTTCCCTTGAGTCAAATTCCATTTCATGTTTTTATTCTTGAAGGTGACGACAACCCAACCACGCCAAGGATACACTGTTATACATATTAACACAGGTAATTAAGTGAACAATAGGGTGGTTTGTGGACAATAGTTGAAATTCATCATTAATAAGTACTTTGTATAAAAGTGTTTGACTAAGAAGTTTTCTGTATTGGACAGATCCCTCTTCTGGACAGATATCAGGGTCAACTTCTTGTGAAAGTATATCCATAGCTCCTTTCAATACTGATCGATCCTTTAAGGATTTCCAGAAAGAAACGTCTCTGTGTTTGTTGCATGAATCTAAAACAAAATTAGTTAAAATTTCAATTTTGATTGTATTCCAATTTGGCAAAACAACTTACAAAATCATTGCTTATTCCTCCAAATACAATTCGTGGTCTGTCCAACACTTTGAAATTGTTATTTGTTTTGTCAATATTCATTAAAAATCCGGCATTGACATAGGCATGAGAATTTTGAAAACGTCGAGTAATCTTGAATGAACTAAAAACATGTTGTTTTGTATAAGGTTTGAAATGAATCGAGACAATTATGTTGGAATCCATGTTCAATGTTAGGAATTTTGGTAATGTGACGCAGACGCAGGAATACAGACGATTTTTTTGTTTTTAGTGAAATCGGTAAACATGTTTCTTATAATTAAACAATTTGACATGTAAAGTTGATATTCTTTTACCATCATTAAGGTTAGTTTTCTCATTTTCATAACAGCAGAAAATGAACACAAAAGAAAGGAGATAAGCTTATGCATTTTGTTAGTGCATCTACTTTGGTAAGATTGACTGACCCAATCTAGTGCACCTTACAGCTCGTTTAAAAAATTCATTATCGTTGCAAATGCCTTCTTCATGAATAGTGTTCAAAATCTTTATTCAGCATTGCACTAATTGACTTTCTTCAACTTCACAAATCATAATAATTTCAATTCAGTTATACATTGACAAATTTATTTTTAAACTATTCTGAGAAGTCTGGTTTCTAATTCCAAATTCAGGCTAATCTCAATTTACCTACTTAATAAAAGTTCATTACTAAATCACAATAAATTAAACTAGCGTGCATTCGCATGGCAAAGTGGCCAACGAGGACATATTTACAGATATTCATTTCATATTAGTAACAATATTTTCATTTCCCTTTCCACTTCTATCAGCCAGTTTTAAAGTCGACATCCAATTCTCACCCTCGTCCCGATTGAAACCTCCACTTCGAATTTGAGACCCACCACTCCTCCCCCCAGCACTCCATCTCCTCACATTTACTACCGCCCCAATCACAAACACTTTTAATCCAACCAAAATCCCATAGTAGATGCATTGGTTCAAAGGTAAATGCGTCATTGATAGTTAGGCCTGAAACCAAACGTTTTTTTTAATTGCATAACGGTCAATGTGAAAAGTACAATTTATTTAGAACTTAGTGAAAGAATAGATAACTATTGTACATCATAACAGCACCAAAATATCAAAGCATTCGAGAATCATAGCTTACTCATTTTTACCCTTTCCTTAACAAGTTGTACAACTTCCTCCGCCGTTCCAGGTGCCGCAGTTACGCCATAACCCCCATGTCCATAATTATGAATCATGTTAATCCCTATTTCCTTCCAAAGTTTCTCGTCAAACTCCACCCTGACTTGATCTCGGTAGGGACGAAGGCCAACCCAGCTTCTAATGATTTGTGCATTTCTCAAATTAGGGAGCAGTTTGCAGCACCATTCCCTGTGGCCAAACGCCAAAGAAAATTGCATTTAGTTTATCTTTGTATGTGAGATGTACTTTTTGTTCATATCTGTTTACATTATTGAAGCAGAATCGTGTGGGTCACTATTTGTGTTCCACGAGTCAAAGTTGCGTGTACCTCCCAATGTAACGGTGGAAGATTGCGGAATGACATACTACATGTTATTGGAATTGCTTAATTGTTATTAAAACCTGAAGGTTGACACAGATGTAATACTTTAAAATACTTTTAGTACCGTATCATAATCTCCGTAGTAGAACATCTTAATCCAGGGTGCTTTCACCTGTGATTATTATTTCCTATTCCGTAATTGAACATTTTAATGCTGGAAAAGAAATTTCTCCATACCTTGAATAGCCCCCTTATCGGCACAAGCCTATTATCCCCACACAACTTCCTAGCACCCAACCCACTACAGTTGATAACCCATTTGGTATTAATATCCTCGCGCAATGAATTGATTCTCCTTTTCGACACGGTGCCACCCTTTTGGATGAACCTGCAAAAATAAATGACTCGTTACTGAAAGTCAGAGTACGAAATTATCTACTCTCCCACATGATTTTCCCTTGCTCACTTCTGTACCCCCCCGGGAGAAACTTTTCGGACTCAATGACCATCGTCTGGAAGTACGCCCCATACTTTAATCCCAAATCGGGCATATTTCAGCAACCTCGTCATCCGTAGCCATTCGGTATATAGGAAGGAGACGCTCCAAAAGAGGATTCTACAATCATCATTTAATTTATATTTCATTCTGGACGCTTATCAATAGGACATACTCCTACCCCACCCTCACAACAGACTGTTCCCCACTCGAGAAAAGATATCCATCCACCCGCATGACTCCAGCCACTGATGCCTCCGATGACGCCAGTATTTTCGAGCAATAGTTATACGAGGAGGTTATCCACTTTCTATACACAATATTATAGGGAAGCAATCAAGCTCTTGTTAAAAATACTAAATATTTACATTTAATTACCCAACATCTTGTCCCCCACCAAGTTGATCATTCCCCCGTAATCCACTCCCAGGTCTAAAGATCCCTGCAGCTCCAGCAGACAGGGTATCCGAATCTTTATAAAGAAAATGCATTGTAAAAATATTCTAAAAAAACAAAAATTTCCTTAACCCATCCATTCATCTATCCACTCACTAAAATGCTCCGCCGTAATATTAAGTACTGCATTTGGAAATGCATCTTGAAGTTGTAGAGCAGTAGTAACCCCAGCTATGCCCGCACCCAACACGGTTATCTCCATTTTATCTGGGGGATGAGGATCACCAATAATTGTAGATTTTTGTCTAATTTTGACTAATTTCAGTACTTTCTTCTTAAAGTAAGTGAGGGATGAGACATGAATGGGATTAATCCTTCCTTAATCATCATCACGTTAATCATTCAATAAACACTTTAATCAGCAGCAGTATATAGAACAGCTGAAATGTAGTAAAGTCAAGCAAGTTAAAACTTAATGAAAGATAACATGGTTTGGATATACAAAACTCAACAAAATGTTCACAAAATGAACAAAATCTTAAAAATGAGACAAAAAATGAGACAAATCCAACCCAATCCGGGAAGAAATCACCACAAACTCACACTGCTCTCTCATTCTGAAGAACTCTGACTCAACTTTTTTTTTACATTTTATAAATTTTTGTGAAAATCATCTTAACTTTTCTTTACTTTCTCCAATAATTTGACCTTTGACCTGAAGAATGTCGTCCTCCTCCACCCCGAACAACCTGCCCCCAGAATTGCAACAACACCAACAGCAGCAGGACCAGCAGGAGCAGGTGGAGGATCAAAAAAAGGCTCAGGCGGAAATGAAGAATCAAATCTTATCACAAGTTTTGGATCAGAAAGCAAGGGCAAGTCGTAAGTTTATACAAATTTATGGTTTAATTTATGGTGGGACCCTGTTTGACCGTATGATTTTTTGTGGTACTCAATACCCTCATGTTGGCGAAACCCGAGAAGGGCGCAGGGGTGGAAAATCTCCTCATCCAAATGGCTCGGATGGGACAACTCCGAGCGAAAATTGGAGAAGATGAACTTATTGGATTATTGGAAAAAGTTAGTCAGCAGGTGGAAGGGAGGAAACCTACTGTTAAGGTGGGTGGGTGTGGTTTTAAGTTTATGCTATGACTTAGATAATTAATTGACAAATAATTCTAATGTTTTCCTCGATTTTTGTCTACGGTTTGACCGTCGCCGAACTCAATGATTCTTCAGATTCTGACGACTATAACGACCTTTAATTAGATTGTATTTAATTTACCCTCCCTAAGGTAGCAATTTATTCTGAATTAACGCAGCATATGTGAATGTAATCTTTGTTTACAAAACTCATAAAACTCAATTTCTTTTGTAAAGTTTCCTCGTAAAAGTGCTTTTACTTCTGGAGAGACTGGAGGCTTGTAAATGTTTCGGTTTATGTGGGGTGTGGCGTGAGCTGCAATATTTACAAGAATAAGAAAGAGGTCATTAATCAATAATTAAACTAATTAAGCAGGAAATAATGTAATAAATCAAATTACAAAGAGGATACCTTTGTATACATCAAGTGCTCCGGTGAAGAATAGGGGGATATATTTTTCCATCACTTTTAGACTTAGTTCTAATTCTTCCAAGACACCAACGACAGAGTAATGCTGTTCCACGTTGGATTTTGCTCTTTGCAGGGCGTAAGGGGAATTGAAGGAGCTACATATTATAATAGGAATGCAAAATTAATTAGGGGTATTTTAGTGGATAATATAAGAAATTAGTATGAAGATTAACTTACACACACTCTTCCTCATGCCCGCAAAAGAACATCGCTTGTCTTCGGTGATCTCCAACTCCGTCATGATACTCCTACATTATAGGATGGATTGAAATGGTTCTTTATAATTACAGCAATTAATAATACTTGGTAGCTTAATTGTATAGTTTTAACTGAAACAATGCATACCCCTTGAATGAACTGACCTTCTCGGTCACCTTCTAGAACGCAACTGTCAAAATAAGAGTAAAGTTAATTAACAGATAGTTGTGCTTACAATTGTTATGTGTGTGATGGATACTTTGAAACAGGACTCCAATTGCATGGCCACTTAATGCTGGCTCATCTTCACAAACATGGAATAAACCCGATAGAGCTTGTGGAATCAGAACAGTTGGAAAAGAAAAAGCGAGAAATTGGTGAAAGTACGTGCGATGTTTGCCACAAAATTTTTACAAGTGCGTCACATATGAAACTGCACAAAATAGTCCACGATGTAAAAAAGAATGCCTGCGAATTTTGCAACAAACTATTTATGCGGCGAAGCGCCCTGATTTCGCACATTATCAATGTTCATGAAACTGAAGGGAACCGTGAAAAGCCATTCCAATGCTCAAAGTCTAAATGTGAGAAGCGATTTACTTCCGAAATTACTCTTCAACACCATGAGGGACTACATGGCAAATATGAAAAGTCGTCTGCAGAGTTGATATACATTTGTGATCTTTGTGACTTACGATATCTGGACATTGATAGCCTAGAGAAACAGTTGAAACACTCTCACGAGAAAAAAAATAAGTTGGGGATGGAAAGCTGGCAATGTGTTGCTTGTGCAATTACGGTAGATTGTCGTCAAAAGTTAATGCGACATCATCGGCTCACTCATCCAGATCTACTGATTTATACCTGCAACCTTTGTGAAAAGACATATTCTGTGGAATCGTTTCTGGATACTCATATGAAGACCCATGGCAGTCCTGACCCTGACTCTGATGGATACTTTCGTTGTATGGCTTGTAATGTTAAAAAACGAAGGCGGTTTAAAACAGCACAAAGTCTGGCTGAACATTTATCGGTAGGATTTCTTGCATTTGTACTTTATTATTATGTTGTATGTAATTAATTCTTGTAATTAATTGCTAGGTTCACAACGGTGAAGATAGATTCCCTTGTCCTTCTTGCGCCGAATCATTTATGACCTCTTATGACCTTAAAAAGCACAAAGTTACAAAACACGGGGCTACTTCTGCATACAAATGTGACGTGTGTGGAAAATTTTGTAGTACCAACTTTCAACTGAATGAGCACAGTAAAATGTTTCACCCTGCTGACGATGCTGAACAATTTCCGTGCAGTCAGTGTGACCGTGTTTTGTACGCTAAAAATTCCCTTTTAGTACATACCAGAGGTCATGACTTTCCAGCGAATCAGGAGCGCCATCCATGTGAAATTTGTGGAGAGATGGTTAAGGATGTAGGCGCACACAGGCAACGTCGCCATGATAAAGTGAAGAATCATGCGTGTTACTTTTGTGGCAATCGATTTAAATCGTTTTACGAAATGCAAGAGCACATGACCATTCATACCTTGGAACGTTGGTACAAGTGTGATTTATGTCGTAGGAATTTAGTCAAAAACATTGTTTGGTTTCTCACATGAAAAAGCAACACACTACAGTTGGGGAATCGTCGACCACGCAGCCCAACAAACTTTACAATTCCAAAAGCAATACACGAATTAGTCCTCAAACATTTATCCAGCATCAAGAACCAAGTACAAGTATTAGTTCTACAGTTCCTCAGCTAATCGAAGTCCCCACAAATCAGTGTCCCGTCGCTTCTTCTTCTTGTGATCCACAATACCATCAAAAGTATTCCCCTCAGCAGCAACAAACTTACGACGAAATTACATTCGACATCCTTCTACACTAGCCGTGTATTGGCGTTACGGCAGCAGGTCGAAATTGAATTGACAAAATTAATCTCACTCACTCACTCACCTCAAGACTTCTAGACATTGTGTGCTTCGTATTCAATAACTGGTCAACAATGACCAAAACTAAAGATAAGCTATAATATTAATGTCTTTCTCAGAATTGACTGCAACTTACTGTAGTACTCAACTTGACGTCAATCATGCTGTTGCTGATATAAATGTACTTAAAATTAATAATATTATTATAACATCGAAATGGGACTGCCAGTTACTGACAATACGATGAAACTCGTGAATATTTCCTAAGCCCAGATATTTTGTACATTTATAATATCTACATTTACATAATAATAATGTGTTCTCATCATCATTGTCCTAAATAGGCTAAATTTATGTTGATTGATTTGATTCCGTGCTGAGACATGTATTAAATATGCTACAATCAATTAAATAAAATTTACTGGACAGATTGCAAATTACTTGATTTTTTAATGGCTTGTATGGTTTTTAGTTTGAGTTTGATATGAAATTGTGTGAAGACAAAGATTTCTTCGGGTGCAATCACCCAGTAAGCAAAAGTGAAAAGCGGTATAAGTTGGATTTTAGCAACAAACAAAAGCAAACAGAAACGATTTTGACCAGAAAATTCTGTTGATAAATTTTTCTTTTGAAAATTTTCTAGAGCAAAGAAAAAATCTGATTGGTTACGTCGAGATAAAATTGAACAAAGGTAAAATAAATTAAAAGTTATTAAAATTTTGACGACTTGTATTTAACCATTGCATTGTGTTGAAAACATTAAGATTATGACCCTGCTGACTAATTAACTCTGCACAGGTCCCCCCTACCCAGAGAACCATTGCTTTGACCGTTTGACCTAACTAACCGTGGCGGAGGTTTTCTTGTCGAATTGAGCGGAAGGAAGTCGTGACTTCCGTTGGCAAAGCAGTCTTTTTGGTATAAACACATACCTTCGATCTTATTGACCACACCCACTCTCTCACTCCTTGCCTTGCCTACACCTCACAATTCACAATGATCCCTGTTTTCAACATGAAAATGAAACGATTTATCCAAGGGCCCAATCTACACGAGGAATCGATAGCTCGAAACTCTTCTGCCCCACCCAATCCCCCAGCCCAACTTTTGAGTGGGGATGAAGCAAAACAAGTTTATGATGAAATCATCAGTACAGCTTCTGGGGGTTGGAAAACTGCCTCAAACCGTTTGACACGAGCAATCCAGTCGCCAAACGCCAAAAAGTCAATAAGTGCCAGCAGAACAAGACGCAGTATTCCACCACCCCCACTTCAAAAAAAGAGCTTGAACCAGTTGATGACCCTTTGCCAATCAAATCTTCATTCCGAACTGGAAAGTTATATCCGCAAATCTTCAAATTTCGATATTAATGAGGTCGACAATTATGGATGGAGTTTGTTCCTATCTGCAGCCTGTGCTGGGGCGAACGACTGCCTTCGTCTCCTTCTGCGGAATGGTGCCTCCACCCTCCTCCAAGACAAGAAAGGTCTGAGCGCAGCTGACCTCTGACCTCGCGAAGAAGAATGGGCGAAAGGAAATTGTTTCTATTCTGGAAGAGTGGGATCGGAAGTGTAGGAACTACGTTGACCTTATCGACCTGGGTGATGATGATGATGAGCAGGGAGACGATAAAACTTCTTTGGAAATACTCCCCATATTTTGTGAAGCCTGCAATCAATCCTTTACCAATCAAAAAAGCCACCTCAAAGCCATAGCACATCTTTTTTCATCCGTAGTTTTTCACAATCCGGATGGAAAGATCCATTACGGGATACCAGAATCAAATCTAGGTTTCCAACTCATGTTGAAAACAGGGTGGGATCAATCTTCAGGGTGGGAACCCGATCTTCAAACAGGGTGGGAACAATTTGTTAATTAATGAAATGACTGATTGACCTTGATTCACAATTGCTTGTAAATATTTTAATTGTCCCAGTTGTACTAAAAATCAGTCACTGGAAAAATGATGTTCTCGGGGTTGTTGCGTTTCCTCCTTTTGGTAGCGCTTTTAATCTTGTCGCCATCATTTTCGCCAAACTCCTCATTTTGTCAAGGTTCACTAGAGGAGGAGAAGAAGGTCAACTTTTTCTCAGATTTGGTTGCAGAATCGGGGAAAAAGTTGGAAGAATCCTGTTTCTGTGAGGTGAGTGAGTGGGTGTGGTTGGTGATTATGATGTAGTTAGTGGGGTTAAATATGTGCTCTGTCTGATTTAGTTTATTAATTGTTAAAAAATTACTTTGAATTCCAGTTGGAAGGAGCAATTGATGATTGTGCTTGTCAAATTGGGACGGTGGACAAGTTTAATAATTTGAAGATATTCCACGACTGAGATCTGTACTTGGAAAAGACTATTTTCGATACTTTCAGGTAAGCAAGAAGTATTGTTAGGCATTGAAATTATATTTAATGAATGTTGTTGAATGTTTCTGAAAAATTAGATAAATTTGAGAAAGCCATGTCCATATTGGAGTGATGATGGTGCTTGTGGACTAGAATCTTGTCAGGTTAAGGCGTGTATTGAGGTGGGTGTGGTTTTAACAATATTTGAACACTTTTTTTTATTATTATTGACGTTTTTTTACAATTTATTTGTAGGATGAAATCCCTATCGGACTTAAAGGGCAAAAGAGAAAAATCTCGAAAGCAAAGGTGGGTGTGGTGACAGATGGCATGTTAGAACAGTTTTATAAATGAAAGGAATTATTGACGTTTGTTCTTTATTGTTTCAGACAAAAACCGGTTGTTCCGAGGACTTGGGAACTATTAACGAGACAATTAGGTAAGACAGGGATGAAATTCCGTTATGGTCATCCTTTCCTCCATTAATTTTCATCATTTTATTGTATTTCCTCCTTTTAGTGAAGAGTCTCAAACGGTGGAAGTCTCAGGACGATAATTTACCAATTTAGTGGATTTCTGTACATTGGCGGATGATATTGATCCGGATGCACAATATGTTGACCTACTTCTCAATCCGGAACGTTTTACTGGCTACGGTGGTCCTTCTGCGCATCGTATTTGGAGTTCAATTTATAATGAAAATTGTTTCAAGGAATCGTAAGTTGAAAGAAAGGAGAACATTTATAATCGATTACTTTGTCATGTTTGTGTATTGATATCGATAGTTTTAAAGTTGAATATTAAAACTTTGTTGTTTGCAGGTTTGCCACGAGTATTATGGAACCATTTAATAAATCCAATGGTAAGTAGAACAGTGAAAAGTAAAGTTCTTACAGAAATGAGTTGTGTCACGATATCCTTTTTGACAATTTTGTTTGTTTGATAGAAACTTGTATCGAGAAGCGAACATTTTATCGAGCTGTATCTGGACTTCACGCCAGCATAAATATTCACCTCAGTGCCAAATACTTAGTGCATCGTAAGTGTTGATAAGAGTATTACATGAATATTTAATTTTAATGTGTATTATTTAGATTTACATACGACTGACTATGAGTAAATCAATATTAATGGATCGATTATTGTTTCTTACAGGTACCAAGCCAAGTTGATGGGCAACAAAAATTCTGATGTAAAATGGGGTCCAAACCTTTCTGAATTTCGAAACAAGTTTGATAAACCTGAAGCTCATAAAGAAGGGTTTTCTTGGCTCAAGAATCTCTACTTTCTCTACCTGCTGGAGATGAAAGCAGTAATGAGGGCGGCTCCTTTCCTCAGAAACTTTAACTTTTATACTGGAAATGATGAAGAAGATGCGGATATGAAAATGGCCATTGCTGACTTACTCAAAACTATTGAAGCTTTCCCCTCGCACTTTAATGAAAGTGCGCTGTTTAGTAATAAAGATGGGCCCAAGAAGCAAGACTTTCACCTTCACGATAGGTTTGCCAATATTACGAGAATTATGGATTGTGTAGGCTGTCAAAAGTGTAGGCTGTGGGGAACTATTCAAGTATGTTCATAAATGAATTGTCATTAATGTGTAATTAATAGTATTTTCTTGTAATTCTTGTTTTTTACTATATTGCTCGCAGATCAAGGGATTAGGTACGGCGTTGAAAATACTGTTTTCCGACCAATCAGCATTACTACGTGGTCCTGAATTCCTGTCAAGAACTGAAATCGTCTCATTACTTAATGCTTTTGGAAGGTTAGTGGGTCAAGAAATCATTGCAATTATGTGAAATGGAAATCTGAAACTAATTTGTCTCCCACTAATTTTATTCTATTCTCGCAGACTATCCAATAGTGTATTCGAACTGGAAAATTTCTTGATGGATAAGGAGAATGCAAATTCCGGTTGGCTACCGTTTTGACGGCATTTGTCGAAAATTAGCTCAAATTCAAATAGTTATTCAATTTCACCAAGCGCAATCACTTTTATTCTCATTTTATTATTGTTACAAATGTTGTACTGAAACCATTATCCAAATATTTTTGTACCTGTTTAGATTTAAATTGTGAGTGTGCTCAGTCAATCAATTCATGTAGCTAACTATACATATTTAAATAATTAGATTTTAGTCTATGTAGTCGAAGCAAGATCTGTTTGTTTGTTATCCAACCACTTTTTCCGAAAGCAATTCCGAGATGGCGTCGCAATTTATGATACCTGCTTAAAATATCCGAAACATGAATGATTAGTTATAAAAACCAAACCAAAGTTGACAAGTATTCTTTTGCTGCTGTTTTCATGAAAGTTAAATGCAAGCAATTGATGCTGATTTCGTGATAACAATAATTATTATTATGTATTATATATTCCGTATTTATTTATATTTATTACTTAACCTCGCCACGCCACCCGCGACTAAATATATAATTCGGCAACCACAGCAGTAGCAGTGTGATCGTAACCACAAGAAGCTACTTTACCTCAATCAAACTCTTTTGGAATAATCAAAACCAATTTTACTGCAACCCGAACTGCATGGTGGAAGAAATATGAGATTAGTGTATTATGTGTTAGTGTTAGTGTATTATGTTGTTGGTGTTATTATTCAATTAGCTGTGATGTTACCTAATTATTATTATTCTTATTATGATACAACCTTGATATATACCTACATTAATTAAAGTGTAGGAACAACGTGTCAGGAGGATGCCAATATTAATTCATGATAATATATACTCGCACTAGCAGAGTAAAAGAAAGAAAGAATTATAATGCAATTAATCTTTATGAAATTAAAGATGTAAAAAACTTTACCAAATCAGCGTACGTACGATACTTTCATTTCACGAAATACATACAGAAAAGGGAACCTCAATTGGATGCAACCAGAGTCTCACCTGCCTCATCCAGTCTCACATCAGATTCAGTGTCAATATTTATACTGCCCTTCTTCATGTGACATAAATACTTTCTATTTCTATGTCTGCTCGGAATTACGATTTCCATCAAACTAACCACGAGTTAAAACGACATTAGGATCAGAATGATACGATTGTTTGTAACAAAAAGAAATTGAGAATAAGGCAGTATGACACTACCCCTCCTATTTTGCTACATCTCATTCATTCATGCCTGAGTCAGTCTCATTTTCATGTGAATTCAACCAAATTCAATGGAATCCAAACAAATTATACAACAATAATTGTAACTACATATTACGAAAGAAAATTCTTTAATTTAACACAATCTTACACAGAAAGTTTTGCAAATCCCAACTGCTTTCTATGTATCTATGAAGAACACAACTGCACCAATTCTTTGCTACCAAAAGAAAGCAAAAGCAAATCTTCTCATAAATATGAACATCACGCATATTGGTATTCCACCACCTCCCTCACAAACCCCTCATCCAATCCAATCTCATTTTGGGATTTACTTCAACCCTAAACACCGGCCTTCTCTGAGGTTGAAGCTCCTCTCTAAAAAATGGTGGGTGGTGATTTTTATCCACCAACAAGATCCAACCCTTTCAGATCGTGTTACGTATATTCTTCTCTGTACTGTGAACTACCTGTTGCTAGTTGTTACTTTACTACTGAACTAAACACTGCATCTTCTTCTCTTCGTATAATGTTATAAATGTTTGGGTGGGATGAGAATGTTGTTGAGAAGATCTGAGATGAGATGAATATAGTTGAATGCATCATCCATCCCATGAATCCAACCTAAAATTTCATCAGCCAACTCAGTCACGCTCCAGACTTGGTGCAATAAGGAAGGGACTTCTTTTCATTCTCTCTATCTCTCTTGATATTTCATTAGTTAAAAATAACTCAACGCACGGTGATTTTGAAAAGGTTTTGGCAACATATGTCTGTCCACAAATAATTGTATGATAACATCCAGGTAATGTTCGTTTAAAGAAATACATATACATGCAAAGACACAGTAAATCCAATATAAACTGATGCAGTTTGGTTGAAAAGGTACCTCACTCAATACTCAAATCTACCCAGGAGAGAAAATCCCAATAAAAAAAGTTGATTGGTTTGAGTGGATCGATTAAGCCGCATTCATTTAATGTAGATAAGATTAATGATGGGTTGGTTGGTTCTTGTGTACTTTGTTGCATCCGGGTCCAGTCCAGTTCATCCAGTCCGGTTCTTGTCTTGTCGTGTTGGAGAATGAAATGAAGGAATGCATAAATAAGCAATACGTACCCGAGTCAATAATATCAGTATCAGTTCAGGTATGGATGGATGGTTAGATTCCATAGTAGGTAAAGTGGTTTTGTTTTATACTTTTTTTCTTTTTATTGGCACAAGTCAAAAACTTGATCCCGATTCATTCAGTTCAGTAAACTAATAACTAACTTTAATTTGTTAGATGCATCGAGTAGGTAAGTGACGCCAAGTATTGAGTCTCGTATGCATCTTAATAATTCGAATAATTCGATATTACAGAAAAATACTGGTTTCAGGTTCACCATTGATACATATCCAGGAGATACTATCTCTCCAATTAGTTATTATTAATTAATTAATTTCATCAATAATTTGTATTACATACAGCGCAGTGGTGAGGAATCCAAACGAAAATTCGATCCCAATTATGTCTTCTTTCTCTTCTTTCTTATGATCCTATG